>CANNZV010003429.1:0-63658 GCA_947561585.1 Caprella mutica
GGACGTTTTCGTCAAAAGGACATTTCGTCCACGGACGTTTTCGTAAAAAGGACATTTCGTCAAAAGGACATTTCGTCCACGGACATTTCGTCCACGGACATTTCGTCCACGGACGTTTTCGTCAAAAGGACATTTCGTCCACGGACATTTTGTCCCACGAAATACTATATTTAGTATTATATTTATGATGTGTATATATTTTATAATTTATATGTTATATTATTTATATATATTCTGCAAAATAAAAGTAGAAAACACCTTTTGTTGACGGTGATAAGAAATTCATTATCTTTGCCTTTAGTTGTTTTTGCAGTATTCGTCTCCTGCTGGCCAGCAACAGTAAAACAATATCTATGAATATTATTTTTAACCATATACAGGCAGGCCTCGCTTTTATTACAACCCGCTCTTATTAAATAAATACACCTGACAATTAATGTAATACAAGAAAAATACTATGAAATAAATCTCATATACACAATACAAAATAAAGCAATGCGTGGAAGAAATGTCCAAAGAGACCTAGACCAACACTGTATACAAACAAAACAATGTGTACTTTATTTACAACTATTGGTGGTTGTTTTAACCCTTCACTGTGCACTTTATTTACAACTATTGGTGGTTGTTTTAACTCTTCACTGTACACTTTATTTACAACTATTGGTGGTTGTTTTAACTCTACACTGTGCACTTTATTTACAACTATTGATGGTTGTTTTAACTCTTCACTGTGCACTTTATTTACAACTATTGGTGGTTGTTTTAACTCTTCACTGTGCACTTTATTTACAACTATTGGTGGTTGTTTTAACTCTTCACTGTGCACTTTATTTACAACTATTGGTGGTTCTTTTAACTCTTCACTGTGCACTTTATTTACAACTATTGGTGGTTGTTTTAACTCTTCACTGTGCACTTTATTTACAACTATTGGTGGTTGTTTTAACTCTTCACTGTGCACTTTATTTACAACTATTTGTGGTTGTTTTAACTCTTCACTGTGTACTTTATTTACAACTATTGGTGGTTGTTTTAACCCTTCACTGTGCACTTTATTTACAACTATTGGTGGTTGTTTTAACTCTTCACTGTGTACTTTATTTACAACTATTGGTGGTTGTTTTAACCCTTCACTGTGCACTTTATTTACAACTATTGGTGGTTGTTTTAACTCTTCACTGTGTACATTATTTACAACTATTGGTGGTTGTTTTAACTCTTCACTGTGTACATTATTTACAACTATTGGTGGTTGTTTTAACTCTTTACTGTGCACTTTATTTACAACTATTGGTGGTTGTTTTAACTCTTCACTGTGCACTTTATTTGCAACTACTGTTGGTAGTTTTAACTCTTCACTGTGCACTTTATTTACAACTATTGGTGATAGTTTTAACTCTTCACTGTGCACTTTATTTACAACTATTGGTGGTTGTTTTAACTCTTCACTGTGCACTTTATTTACAACTATTGGTGGTTGTTTTAACTCTTCACTGTTCACTTTATTTACAATTATTGGTGGTAGTTATAACTCTTTACTGTGCACTTTATTTACAACTATTGGTGGTAGTTTTAACTCTTCACTGTGCACTTTATTTACAAATATTGGTGGTTGTTTTAACTCTTCACTGTGCTGTTTACTGTACTAACTTAAAAATTATGGACAAAAAAATTCTTTTATGGACTCGATTGTCTTGGGGCCCAATTGTTTGCCCGCGTAGAATCTGCACCTCAGTACAGTTTGTGGTGCGGATTGTACAGGAGTGAAATCATTGGGGTGCGGATTGTAAAGGAGTGAAATCATTGGGGTGCGGATTGTACAGGAGTGAAATCATTTGGGGTGCGGATTGTACAGTAGTGAAATCATTGGGGTGTGGATTGTACAGGAGTGAAATCATTGGGGTGCAGATTGTCAGGAGTGAAATCATTGGGGTGCGGATTGTACAGGAGTGAAATCATTGGGGTGCGGATTGTACAGTAGTGAAATCATTGGGGTGCAGATTGTCAGGAGTGAAATCATTGGGGTGCGGATTGTACAGGAGTGAAATCATTTGGGGTGCGGATTGTACAGTAGTGAAATCATTGGGGTGCTTATTGTACAGGAGTGAAATCATTGGGGTGCTTATTGTACAGGAGTGAAATCATTGGGGTGCGGATTGTACAGTAGTGAAATCATTGGGGTGCAGATTGTCAGGAGTGTAATCATTGGGGTGCGGATTGTACAGGAGTGAAATCATTGGGGTGCAGATTGTACAGGAGTGAAATCATTGGGGTGCGTATTGTACAGGAGTGAAATCATTGGGGTGCTTATTGTACAGGAGTGAAATCATTGGGGTGCGGATTGTACAGGAGTGAAATCATTGGGGTGCTTATTGTACAGGAGTGAAATCATTGGGGTGCGGATTGTACAGGAGTGAAATCATTGTGGTGCGGATTGTACAGGAGTGAAATCATTGGGGTGCGGATTGTACAGGAGTGAAATCATTGGGGTGCGGATTGTATAAGTGATTCGAAAAATGGATCATGAAAAATGCTTTGATTTTCAAGAGGTCTATTACATATGATACTTGGTTGAGCCAAGGATTCTTTTGTACATTACTCATTGTAGTGAACATTGTACATTACTCATTAAACTTGAATTAATGGACATAAATGATTGAACATAAATATTTTGTCATATACTATTAATCATAAGTTATTAAGCATAAAATATTGGACATAAACTATTAAACATAAATTATTCAACAGTAAAAATTGAAATTTTATTTTTTAAATTTAATATTTGAACATTTTCAATATACTTATTTCTAAAAACTGTAGCATTGATTTAGGTTGTACCTCTGTCATTCACTCTGTTGAGTGACTGTACTCAGATAATTGGTTACATTATCTGTAGTTGCATTGCAATTTCTCATAGACTTTATCAGGTAGATCAAATTATGAGATTTATAGCTATTCATTGTCTAATTCCACGGCAAATTCGCCAGCCAATGACATATTGAGAACGATACTTCTACAGTCAGTTTCTACAGTCTACTGTTAGTCTCTACAGCCCACTGTTAGTCTTTACAGTCTGCTGTTAGTCTCTACAGTCCACTGTTAGTCTATACAGTCTGCTGTTAGTCTGTACAGTCCACTGTTAGTCTGTACAGGCTACTGTTAGTCTCTACAGTCTACTATTTTTCTCTACAGTCTTTAACTTTAAAAGCACATTTCTGCATTAATATAAGTTGTAAGTCTTTATTCAGATGTTCTTAGATTCTGCGTTAATATAAGTTGTAAGTCTTTATTCAGATGTTCTTAGATTCTGCGTTAATATAAGTTGTAAGTCTTTATTCAGATGTCCTTAGATTCTGCGTTATTATAAGTTGTAAGTCTTTATTCAGATGTCCTTAGATTCTGCGTTAATATAAGTTGTAAGTCTTTATTCAGATGTCCTTAGATTCTGCGTTAATATAAGTTGTAAGTCTTTATTCAGATGTTCTTAGATTCTGCGTTAATATAAGTTGTAAGTCTTTATTCAGATGTCCTTAGATTCTACGTTAATATAAGTTGTAAGTCTTTATTCAGATGTTCTTAGATTCTGCGTTAATATAAGTTGTAAGTCTTTATTCAGATGTTCTTAGATTCTGCGTTAATATAAGTTGTAAGTCTTTATTCAGATGTTCTTAGATTCTGCGTTAATATAAGTTGTAAGTATTTATTCAGATGTTCTTAGATTCTGCGTTAATATAAGTTGTAAGTCTTTATTCAGATGTTCTTAGATTCTGCGTTAATATAAGTTGTTTGTCTTTATTCAGATGTTCTTAGATTCTGCGCTAATATAAGTTGTAAGACTTTATTCAGATGTTCTTAGATTCTGCGTTAATATAAGTTGTAAGTCTTTATTCAGATGTTCTTAGATTCTGCGTTAATATAAGTTGTAAGTCTTTATTCAAATGTTCTTAGATTCTGCGTTAATATAAGTTGTAAGTCTTTATTCAGATGTTCTTAGATTCTGCGTTAATATAAGTTGTAAGTATTTATTCAGATGTTCTTAGATTCTGCGTTAATATAAGTTGTAAGTCTTTATTCATATGTTCTTAGATTCTGCGTTAATATAAGTTGTAAGTCTTTATTCAGCTGTTCTTAGATTCTGCGTTAATATAAGTTGTAAGTCTTTATTCAGATGTTCTTAGATTCTGCGTTAATATAAGTTGTAAGACTTTATTCAGATGTCCTTAGATTCTACGTTAATATAAGTTGTAAGTCTTTATTCAGATGTTCTTAGATTCTGCGTTAATATAAGTTGTAAGTCTTTATTCAGATGTTCTTAGATTCTGCGTTAATATAAGTTATTTGTCTTTATTCAGATGTCCTTAGATTCTGCGTTAATATAAGTTGTAAGTATTTATTCAGATGTTCTTAGATTCTGCGTTAATATAAGTTGTTTGTCTTTATTCAGATGTCCTTAGATTCTGCGTTAATATAAGTTGTAAGTCTTTATTCAGATGTTCTTAGATTCTGCGTTAATATAAGTTGTTTGTCTTTATTCAGATGTTCTTAGATTCTGCGCTAATATAAGTTGTAAGACTTTATTCAGATGTTCTTAGATTCTGCGTTAATATAAGTTGTAAGTCTTTATTCAGATGTTCTTAGATTCTGCGTTAATATAAGTTGTAAGTCTTTATTCAGATGTTCTTAGATTCTGCGTTAATATAAGTTGTAAGTCTTTATTCAGATGTCCTTAGATTCTACGTTAATATAAGTTGTAAGTCTTTATTCAGATGTTCTTAGATTCTGCGTTAATATAAGTTGTAAGTCTTTATTCAGATGTTCTTAGATTCTGCGTTAATATAAGTTGTAAGTCTTTATTCAGATGTTCTTAGATTCTGCGTTAATATAAGTTGTAAGTATTTATTCAGATGTTCTTAGATTCTGCGTTAATATAAGTTGTAAGTCTTTATTCAGATGTTCTTAGATTCTGCGTTAATATAAGTTGTTTGTCTTTATTCAGATGTTCTTAGATTCTGCGCTAATATAAGTTGTAAGACTTTATTCAGATGTTCTTAGATTCTGCGTTAATATAAGTTGTAAGTCTTTATTCAGATGTTCTTAGATTCTGCGTTAATATAAGTTGTAAGTCTTTATTCAAATGTTCTTAGATTCTGCGTTAATATAAGTTGTAAGTCTTTATTCAGATGTTCTTAGATTCTGCGTTAATATAAGTTGTAAGTATTTATTCAGATGTTCTTAGATTCTGCGTTAATATAAGTTGTAAGTCTTTATTCATATGTTCTTAGATTCTGCGTTAATATAAGTTGTAAGTCTTTATTCAGCTGTTCTTAGATTCTGCGTTAATATAAGTTGTAAGTCTTTATTCAGATGTTCTTAGATTCTGCGTTAATATAAGTTGTAAGACTTTATTCAGATGTCCTTAGATTCTACGTTAATATAAGTTGTAAGTCTTTATTCAGATGTTCTTAGATTCTGCGTTAATATAAGTTGTAAGTCTTTATTCAGATGTTCTTAGATTCTGCGTTAATATAAGTTATTTGTCTTTATTCAGATGTCCTTAGATTCTGCGTTAATATAAGTTGTAAGTATTTATTCAGATGTTCTTAGATTCTGCGTTAATATAAGTTGTTTGTCTTTATTCAGATGTCCTTAGATTCTGCGTTAATATAAGTTGTAAGTCTTTATTCAGATGTTCTTAGATTCTGCGTTAATATAAGTTGTTTGTCTTTATTCAGATGTTCTTAGATTCTGCGCTAATATAAGTTGTAAGACTTTATTCAGATGTTCTTAGATTCTGCGTTAATATAAGTTGTAAGTCTTTATTCAGATGTTCTTAGATTCTGCGTTAATATAAGTTGTAATTCTTTATTCAAATGTTCTTAGATTCTGCGTTAATATAAGTTGTAAGTCTTTATTCATATGTTCTTAGATTCTGCGTTAATATAAGTTGTAAGTCTTTATTCAGCTGTTCTTAGATTCTGCGTTAATATAAGTTGTAAGTCTTTATTCAGATGTTCTTAGATTCTGCGTTAATATAAGTTGTAAGTCTTTATTCAGATGTTCTTAGATTCTGCGTTAATATAAGTTGTAAGTCTTTATTCAGCTGTTCTTAGATTCTGCATTAATATAAGTTGTAAGTCTTTATTCAGATGTTCTTAGATTCTGCGTTACTATAAGTTGTAAGTCTTTATTCAGATGTTCTTTGATTCTGCGTTAATATAAGTTGTAAGTCTTTATTCAGATGTTCTTAGATTCTGCGTCAATGCATATTAGGTGGATATCTTTATGTAGATGTGCATAATTACCAAAAAGCTTTTTATATCAATGCACAAGTGTTTAATTGCAAGAGTTTTTTCCCTAACGTATAGTCCCAGTGACCAGTGAATCAGTGCATTCCTGTGGTCAAGCTTTTAAGAAAGGGAGCTGATGCACCGTGAAATCGACTCAGCAACTCCTTCTAAAACTCTAGACCTACACATGAGAAAAAAATAAACTGAACCACTCCACCTCAAATTCAAGACCTACTCATGTACTCTATAGACCTACTCATGAAATATAAATAGAAAGGGCAACTCCATATTGAAAACTAGACCTACTAATTAGATAAAAATAGACCAAACAACTCCAACTCAAATTCTAGACTTGCACATGAGAAAAAATAGACCTAACAACTCTACCTAAAACACCAGACCTACACATGAGATAAAATTGTATTTCACCAGGGAAAGGTCATGTCACTCTAATACTTACCGTACTCGGAAAGTGGGTGCTGGAAATGGTGAATCAGATATTTCATGACATCTCTTGACACTCATTTTTCAAGAACTGTGAGTGTCCCAATATTAGGCTTCAAAATACAAAGTATCCTTGGGAGACTTTTTTCATTTAGACATTTAAAATTGCTAAAGGCAGTACAATGGAAAGTTATATGTTTTTAGACAACATCTTTAATAAATATCTTTATCATCATCATGTAGTTATAACATCTTTATGAATATTAAAAATAGCATTGAATAAAAATATATATACATACATAATGTATTTACGTATGAATATTTTAATGATGAATTGAATACTCGTTATCGGTACAAATAAAGTAAAACATACTACCAATGTGGGACAGAGAAAAAGGTAGTAGTACTATATTCCAATTGTGCTATTAATGCTCTAGCTGTGATGAGAAAAACCGTGGGAAGAATTTGTATCTTTAATTCGAAAAATCAATATTAGTTTAATGGTCTAATATTTGATACTAGTATCTTTATCTTCTTTTTTTGATAACATTTGTATACTGTTGTAACTAGTGTACTTGCCCGTTAAGAATAACGTGTTCTAAATAGTATCAATATTTGTAACTAGTGTACTTGCCCGTTAAGAATAACGTGTTCTAAATAGTAACAATATTTGTAACTAGTGTACTTGCCCGTTAAGAATAACGTGTTCTAAATAGTATCAATATTTGTAACTAGTGTACTCACCCGTTAAGAATAACGTGTTCTCAATAGTATCAATATTTGTAACTAGTGTACTTGCCCGTTAAGAATAACGTGTTCTAAATAGTATCAATATTTGTAACTAGTGTACTTGCCCGTTAAGAATAACGTGTTCTAAATAGTATCAATATTTGTAACTAGTGTACTCACCCGTTAAGAATAACGTGTTCTCAATAGTAGCAATATTTGTAACTAGTGTACTTGCCCGTTAAGAATAACGTGTTCTCAGTAGTATCAATATTTGTAGCTAGTGTACTTGCCCGTTAAGAATAACGTGTTCTCAATAGTATCAATATTTGTAGCTAGTGTACTTACCCGTTAAGAATAACGTGTTCTCAATAGTATCAATATTTGTAACTAGTGTACTTGCCCGTTAAGAATAACGTGTTCTCAATAGTATCAATATTTGTAACTAGTGTACTTGCCCGTTAAGAATAACGTGTTCTCAATAGTATCAATATTTGTAGCTAGTGTACTTGCCCGTTAAGAATAACGTGTTCTCAGTAGTATCAATATTTGTAGCTAGTGTACTTGCCCGTTAAGTATAACGTGTTCTAAATAGTATCAATATTTGTAACTAGTGTACTTGCCCGTTAAGAATAACGTGTTCTCAATAGTATCAATATTTGTAGCTAGTGTACTTGCCCGTTAAGAATAACGTGTTCTAAATAGTATCAATATTTGTAACTAGTGTACTTGCCCATTAAGAATAACGTGTTCTCAATAGTATCAATATTTGTAGCTAGTGTACTTGCCCGTTAAGAATAACGTGTTCTAAATAGCATCAATATTTGTAACTAGTGTACTCGCCCGTTAAGAATAACGTGTTCTCAATAGTATCAATATTTGTAACTAGTGTACTTGCCCGTTAAGAATAACGTGTTCTCAATAATATCAATATTTGTAACTAGTGTACTTGCCCGTTAAGAATAACGTGTTCTCAATAGTATCAATATTTGTAACTAGTGTACTTGCCCGTTAAGAATAACGTGTTCTCAATAGTATCAATATTTGTAACTAGTGTACTTGCCCGTTAAAAATAACGTGTTCTCAATAGTATCACTATTTGTAACTAGTGTACTTGTCCGTTAAGAATAACGTGTTCGGGATAGTATCAGTATTTGTAACTATAGTGTACTTACCCGTTAAGAATAACGTGTTCGGGATAGTATCAATATTTGTAACTAGTGTACTTGCCCGTTAAGAATAACGTGTTCTCAATAGTATCAGTATTTGTAACTAGTGTACTTGCCCGTTAAGAATAACGTGTTCGGGATAGTATCAATATTTGTAACTAGTGTACTTGCCCGTTAAGAATAACGTGTTCTCAATAGTATCAGTATTTGTAACTAGTGTACTTGCCTGTTAAGAATAATGTGTTCTCAATAGTATCAATATTTGTAACTAGTGTACTTGCCCGTTAAGAATAACGTGTTCTCAATAGTATCAATATTTGTAACTAGTGTACTTGCCCATTAAGAATAACGTGTTCTCAATAGTATCAATATTTATAACTAGTGTACTTGCCCGTTAAAAATAACGTGTTCTCAATAGTATCAATATTTGTAACTAGTGTACTTGCCCGTTAAGAATAATGTGTTCTCAATAGTATCAATATTAGTAACTAGTCTACTTGCCCGTTAAGAATAACGTGTTCTCAATAGTATCAATATTTGTAACTAGTGTACTTGCCCGTTAAGAATAACGTGTTCTAAATAGTATCAATATTTGTAACTAGTGTACTTGCCCGTTAAGAATAACGTGTTCTCAATAGTATCAATGTTTGTAACTAGTGTACTTGCCCGTTAAGAATAACGTGTTCTCAATAGTATCAATATTTGTAACTAGTGTACTTGCCCATTAAGAATAACGTGTTCTCAATAGTATCAATATTTGTAACTAGTGTACTTGCCCGTTAAAAATAACGTGTTCTCAATAGTATCAATATTTGTAACTAGTGTACTTGCCCGTTAAGAATAATGTGTTCTCAATAGTATCAATATTAGTAACTAGTCTACTTGCCCGTTAAGAATAACGTGTTCTCAATAGTATCAATATTTGTAACTAGTGTACTTGCCCGTTAAGAATAACGTGTTCTAAATAGTATCAATATTTGTAACTAGTGTACTTGCCCGTTAAGAATAACGTGTTCTCAATAGTATCAATGTTTGTAACTAGTGTACTTGCCCGTTAAGAATAACGTGTTCTAATTAGTATCAATATTTGTAACTAGTGTACTCGCCCGTTAAGAATGATGTGTTCTCAATAGTAGCAATATTTGTAACTAGTGTACTTGCCCGTTAAGAATAACGTGTTCTCAGTAGTATCAATATTTGTAGCTAGTGTACTTGCCTGTTAAGAATAACGTGTTCTCAATAGTATCAATATTTGTAGCTAGTGTACTTGCCCGTTAAGAATAACGTGTTCTAAATAGTATCAATATTTGTAACTAGTGTACTTGCCCGTTAAGAATAACGTGTTCTAAATAGTATCAATATTTGTAACTAGTGTACTTGCCCGTTAAGAATAACGTGTTCTCAATAGTATCAATATTTGTAGCTAGTGTACTTGCCCGTTAAGAATAACGTGTTCTAAATAGTATCAATATTTGTAACTAGTGTACTTGCCCGTTAAGAATAACGTGTTCTCAATAGTATCAATATTTGTAGCTAGTGTACTTGCCCGTTAAGAATAACGTGTTCTAAATAGTATCAATATTTGTAACTAGTGTACTTGCCCGTTAAGAATAACGTGTTCTCAATAGTATCATTATTTGTAGCTAGTGTAGTTGCCCGTTAAGAATAACGTGTTCTCAATAGTATCAATATTTGTAGCTAGTGTACTTGCCCGTTAAGTATAACGTGTTCTAAATAGTATCAATATTTGTAACTAGTGTACTTGCCCGTTAAGAATAACGTGTTCTCAATAGTATCAATATTTGTAGCTAGTGTACTTGCCTGTTAAGAATAACGTGTTCTAAATAGTATCAATATTTGTAACTAGTGTACTTGCCCGTTAAGAATAACGTGTTCTCAATACTATCAATATTTGAAGCTAGTGTACTTGCCCGTTAAGAATAACGTGTTCTAAATAGTATCAATATTTGTAACTAGTGTACTCGCCCGTTAAGAATAGCGTGTTCTCAATAGTATCAATATTTGTAACTAGTGTACTAGCCCGTTAAGAATAACGTGTTCTCAATAATATCAATATTTCTAGCTAGTGTACTTGCCCGTTAAGAATAACGTGTTCTCAATAGTATCAATATTTGTAACTAGTGTACTTGCCCGTTAAGAATAACGTGTTCTCAATAGTATCAATATTTGTAACTAGTGTACTTGCCCGTTAAAAATAACGTGTTCTCAATAGTATCACTATTTGTAACTAGTGTACTTGTCCGTTAAGAATAACGTGTTCGGGATAGTATCACTATTTGTAACTAGTGTACTTGCCCGTTAAGAATAACGTGTTCGGGATAGTATCAATATTTGTAACTAGTGTACTTGCCCGTTAAGAATAACGTGTTCTCAATAGTATCAGTATTTGTAACTAGTGTACTTGCCCGTTAAGAATAACGTGTTCGGTATAGTATCAATATTTGTAACTAGTGTACTTGCCCGTTAAGGATAACGTGTTCTCAATAGTATCAGTATTTGTAACTAGTGTAATTGCCTGTTAAGAATAACGTGTACTGAATAGTATCAATATTTGTAACTAGTGTACTTGCCCGTTAAGAATAACGTGTTCTCAATAGTATCACTATTTGTAACTAGTGTACTTGCCCATTAAGAATAACGTGTTCTCAATAGTATCAATATTTGTAACTAGTGTACTTGCCCGTTAAAAATAACGTGTTCTCAATAGTATCAATATTAGTAACTAGTCTACTTGCCCGTTAAGAATAACGTGTTCTCAATAGTATCAATGTTTGTAACTAGTGTACTTGCCCATTAAGAATAACGTGTTCTCAATAGTATCAATATTAGTAACTAGTGTACTTGCCCGTTAAGAATAACGTGTTCTCAATAGTATCAATATTAGTAACTAGTCTACTTGCCCGTTAAGAATAACGTTTTCTCAATAGTATCAATGTTTGTAACTAGTGTACTTGCCCATTAAGAATAACGTGTTCTCAATAGTATCAATTTTAGTAACTAGTCTACTTGCCCATTAAGAATAACGTGTTCTCAATAGTATCAATATTAGTAACTAGTCTACTTGCCCGTTAAGAATAACGTGTTCTCAATAGTATCAATATTTGTAACTAGTGTACTTGCCCATTAAGAATAACGTGTTCTCAATAGTATCAATATTTGTAACTAGTGTACTTGCCCGTTAAAAATAACGTGTTCTCAATAGTATCAATATTTGTAACTAGTGTACTTGCCCGTTAAGAATAACGTGTTCTCAATAGTATCAATATTAGTAACTAGTCTACTTGCCCGTTAAGAATAACGTGTTCTCAATAATATCAATGTTTGTAACTAGTGTACTTGCCCATTAAGAATAACGTGTTCTCAATAGTATCAATATTAGTAACTAGTCTACTTGCCCGTTAAGAATAACGTGTTCTCAATTGTATCAATATTTGTAACTAGTGTACCTGCCCGTTAAGAATAACGTGTTCTCAATAGTATCAATGTTTGTAACTAGTGTACTTGCCCATTAAGAATAACGTGTTCTAAATAGTATCAATATTTGTAACTAGTGTACCTGCCCGTTAAGAATAACGTGTTCTCAATAGTATCAATGTTTGTAACTAGTGTACTTGCCCGTTAAGAATAACGTGTTCTCAATAGTATCAATATTTGTAACTAGTGTACTTGCCCGTTAAAAATAACGTGTTCTCAATAGTATCACTATTTGTAACTAGTGTACTTGTCCGTTAAGAATAACGTGTTCGGGATAGTATCACTATTTGTAACTAGTGTACTTGCCCGTTAAGAATAACGTGTTCGGGATAGTATCAATATTTGTAACTAGTGTACTTGCCCGTTAAGAATAACGTTTTCTCAATAGTATCAATATTAGTAACTAGTGTACTTGCCCGTTAAGAATAACGTGTTCTCAATAGTATCAATATTAGTAACTAGTCTATTTGCCCGTTAAGAATAACGTTTTCTCAATAGTATCAATGTTTGTAACTAGTGTACTTGCCCATTAAGAATAACGTGTTCTCAATAGTATCAATATTAGTAACTAGTCTACTTGCCCGTTAAGAATAACGTGTTCTCAATAGTATCAATATTTGTAACTAGTGTACTTGCCCGTTAAGAATAACGTGTTCTCAATAGTATCAATATTTGTAACTAGTGTACTTGCCCATTAAGAATAACGTGTTCTCAATAGTATCAATATTTGTAACTAGTGTACTTGCCCGTTAAAAATAACGTGTTCTCAATAGTATCAATATTTGTAACTAGTGTACTTGCCCGTTAAGAATAACGTGTTCTCAATAGTATCAATGTTTGTAACTAGTGTACTTGCCCATTAAGAATAACGTGTTCTCAATAGTATCAATATTAGTAACTAGTCTACTTACCCGTTAAGAATAACGTGTTCTCAATAGTATCAATATTTGTAACTAGTGTACTTGCCCGTTAAGAATAACGTGTTCTCAATAGTATCAATATTTATAACTAGTGTACTTGCCCATTAAGAATAACGTGTTCTCAATAGTATCAATATTTGTAACTAGTGTACTTGCCCGTTAAAAATAACGTGTTCTCAATAGTATCAATATTTGTAACTAGTGTACTTGCCCGTTAAGAATAACGTGTTCTCAATAGTATCAATATTAGTAACTAGTCTACTTGCCCGTTAAGAATAACGTGTTCTCAATAGTATCAATTTTTGTAACTAGTGTACTTGCCCATTAAGAATAACGTGTTCTCAATAGTATCAATATTAGTAACTAGTCTACTTGCCCGTTAAGAATAACGTGTTCTCAATAGTATCAATATTTGTAACTAGTGTACCTGCCCGTTAAGAATAACGTGTTCTCAATAGTATCAATGTTTGTAACTAGTGTACTTGCCCATTAAGAATAACGTGTTCTAAATAGTATCAATATTTGTAACTAGTGTACCTGCCCGTTAAGAATAACATGTTCTCAATAGTATCAATGTTTGTAACTAGTGTACTTGCCCATTAAGAATAACGTGTTCTAAATAGTATCAATATTTGTAACTAGTGTATCAGTTTAATAAATGGTTTGTGTCTGTCTGTCCGTCACACTAACCTAATAATACGCTTGGCAAGCAGCTGATAGCATGGATAGGAAATTATTCTGATATCAGTTCAATAAATGGTTTGTGTCTGTCTGTCCGTCACACTAACCTAATAATACGCTTAGCAAGCAGCTGATAGCATGGATAGGAAATTATTCTGATATCAGTTCAATAAATGGTTTGTGTCTGTCTGTCCGTCACACTAACCTAATAATACGCTTAGCAAGCAGCTGATAGCATGGATAGGAAATTATTCTGATATCAGTTCAATAAATGGTTTGTGTCTGTCTGTCCGTCACACTAACCTAATAATACGCTTGACAAGCAGCTGATAGCATGGATAGGAAATTATTCTGATATCAGTTCAATAAATGGTTTGTGTCTGTCTGTCCGTCACACTAACCTAATAATACGCTTGGCAAGCAGCTGATAGCATGGATAGGAAATTATTCTGATATCAGTTCAAGAAATGGATTGTGTCTGTCTGTCCGTCACACTAACCTAATAATACGCTTGGCAAGCAGCTGATAGCATGGATAGGAAATTATTCTGATATCAGTTCAAGAAATGGATTGTGTCTGTCTGTCCGTCACACTAACCTAATAATACGCTTGGCAAGCAGCTGATAGCATGGATAGGAAATTATTTTGATATCAGTTCAACAAATGGTTTCAATAACTAAATTAAATTTTATCTTATTCATTTCAAAATGTTGGAGTAAAAGCGGAGTCAGGGATAATAATTATTACATAAATTGAGCTACCATCAGTATCTGTATCATGACACTAAATTTTATTTAGTTTATAAAATCATTAATAAAATAATATATTGTTACAGAATTTATTATTATTGCTGCCAGCTGCATGAATATATCTCCCAATTTTATTGACACAATAAATAAATAAACATGGAAGTATTTAAATATAACATGCAAGTATTTTAATAATCAATAGTCACTATTTGAATTATAAATTCAATATATTCGTATTATGTATAACGGTATCTATAGCTCTTTGTCCGTCATATTAAATTAATAATGTTCAAATATCCACCAATTCTTATCTGTGATCAGTGCGCCATCTTGCGACAGACTAAATAACCTTGAAAAATAAAAAACAATGCAACTTAATAACAGTCTAGTAATTCTATTGAAGTTCTGCCAAATAATAGAAGAATTGGCTATAAAATACAATAAATGACATGTTGGAATGCATTAAATATTCATTACTTATATCCTCTTGTTTGGATTTTCTCATCATGGTTAACTTTCAGCTTAAATCACAATATTTACTATTGTCATATCCGCTGTTAATGATTTCACCTCTAACCTATGAACTAATATCAATTTGTTCAATTTTCATACAAGTTTAACTTTCTCTGGTTTAGTCCCCATACACTTATGTTGGCTCAGTAATGTACCAACATCGTCTCAAAATATCTACAGTACTATTTATTTTATTATTTGACTATAGTTTTTTAGTTACATTTAATATAACATTAGGTTAACTTTAATCTCAAATAAAACATTGGTTCTGTGTCGTGACAACATTGGGTTAACTATAATCTACAACATTGGTTCTGTATCGTGACAACATTGGCTTAACTCTAATCTACAACATTGGTTCTGTATCATGACAACATTGACTTAACTTTAATCTACAACATTGGTTCTGTATCGTGACAACATTGGCTTAACTTTAATCTACAACATTGGTTCTGTATCATGACAACATTGGCTTAACTTTAATCTACAACATTGGTTCTGTATCGTGACATCATTGGCTTAACTTTAATCTACAACATTGGTTCTGTGTCGTGACAACATTGAGTTAGCTATAATTTACAACATTGGTTCAGTGTCGTGACAACATTGGGTTAACTCTAATCTACAACATTGGTTCAGTGTCGTGACAACATTGGCTTAACTCAAATCTACAGCATTGGTTCAGTGTCGTGACAACATCGGTTTAATAGAGAGTACATCCTGTTGCTAACGACCCAATAAAATTCCCATTAAGTGGTCATAATTTGCAGTGGTTGTATGTGTTCATGTACTTATACTTTTGACAAATGGCTTATTGAAACAAATGAGCGAATGCATAGTTATAGACCTTAAGGCTTCTGAATACACTATTTAACGAGCTTCCTATACACAGGTATGACAATTTGTCGCAGAACGTAAATCATTTTCATTCGTACGTAGTACCTGTTGTCCCATTGTTTAACACAGATATGAATATTTATGGGCTGTTATTTTAGATAAAGATACAGTTAGATAATTGCTTCAATTTACCGTGTTAATAATATCAATCACGTTCATCTATAATAAGTGTAATTTTACAATAATATGAAAATATTTATTTTTATTTATCAAAATGCGAACTATTTTCGTCAACTCAAACCCTAACTTTCATGATTTTTTCCTGGTTACCTCCAGAATAAGAGTGACGAAGATTTTTATTAAAATCTAAAGATGCTGCGAATGATACCAAAGTTCACAAAGAAAGCGTCTTATTTTATTTCCTGCAAAGCTGTCTTCCATTTCGTATCAGAATTGAATCAAAAAGCCGTACAAAGATTTCCTCGGCTGATAAAAACCTAGCTACAGTTCTTTGTGAGAATCAGTCAGTACCTAGATTACAAAAGTTCTCCACTCTAGAAAGTGGTGGTGTCAATGTGCACAAAAATGTCATAAAAATCATAATTCATCACAAAAACCAGCGTAACTAACTCTCAAAAATTTAAATCCAACAATAATTCTTCATGGTTGCTTTTTTAGCCAGTGTCCGAATAACCTTCTCGCGTCACTTTCTTCTCCTGAAACCTTGTGTAGAATTCGTACGGAGAGAGCCAGGTTTGCAGATGTGGCAAGTCTCGATGTTTCTTGGTAGGTGTGTAGTTAGCAAATAACTCAGATTGCTGATAAAAGTGTGGGTTGATAATTAGGAGAGTCAGAGTCTCTTCTAATGTGGTATAATTGGTGTAACGGAGTGACGAAGCCAACACTTCCCAATGAAAGATAAAAGCATGGACGACCAGCGGTCAGATGAGACCTAAAACCTACCATCTGGAACACTCGAATTAGCGGAAACCTCCACAGAATCGCTCTCAAAATCAGATCTAAATTTAAAAATACCTTTAATATTCCCTTCTTCAGTAAATTTAACATAAAAATTTCAATATTAGGATAAATTTTAACAGATCAAATTTTGAGAAGATTTTCAGTAGGATCAGGACTTCAAGAATCTAGAGAGGGATGAGTGATTTTGAGAGACACGACAGATACTTATCGCCATGAACTGAAACAACAAAAAAACTGAATAATTACAGAGCAAAACAATAACTGAGTGTCGCAATGCGCACTGATAGCATCATCAAGGTGTTGTGGCGAGCGACTCCTAGCGGGGAAAATCAGAGATACTGCGCATCATTGAATGACTCTGATGCGATAGTCTGCCAACCAATCCGCGCTAAAAGTTATACCAAAGTACCTTACTTCACCAATGGCCTGTCCTATCACCACAATGATGACGTCACTTTATTAAACTTCACTGCAGCTCATTGGCTAAGATTGTATCTATTGACATAATCCTAGTAACAAGATATTAAATGGTGCGTATCAATCTGTGATTATTATTTTATTGAGAAAATAGAGAAATGATAGGAATGAAGTATTTTTTCATGGATATTAATGTCATTGGAGATCAATTTCAATTTGAATTACACTCCATGATTCATAATGTGGCAGCAAGCAATAAGTTTTTTATTCATTTATGAACGATTTGAAGTCGAACTTACAGAAAAAAATTAGGTCCAAATTTGGAGACAAATTTTCCACACTCTGGAAATTGGAATTAAAAAATAATCTCAGTTATAGATTCCTATCTTCACAATAGGGCAAATTCCAAGTTATCGGACGGTTCCACAATTTCGATCGGATCAAGGAAATATATACTAATTATAATTTTGTTCGTTATTTTAATTATTAAATAGTTTTTTAATGATTGAGAAGGTGATACCGTCCAATAAATAGGAAATTGCCCGATTTAATTAAAAACTATTCTATATATGTACAACATAAGTGTTTCTTAGAGTGCATCCATTAGAATGCATCCAATGCAGTTGACGGATGCAGTCACTCAAATTATTATCATAACAATTTAATCATTTCCAGCTGTTGGTTACTTATTCAATGTACGGTAATGTGGCATACACCCATTAGAGTCATGTGCAGTATTATTACACACTTAGCATGTATGTGTACTTACACACTTAGCATGTATGTGTACTCATACACTTAGCATGTATGTGTACTCATACACTTAGCATGTATGTGTACTCATACACTTAGCATGTATGTGTACTCATACACTTAGCATGTATGTGTACTCATATATATAAAAATTATAACATATTCCTTAACATTAAAAAAACATTTTTAAAATAATTTTTAACTTTACTGCAAAAATTTTGAAAAAAAAAAATGATTTGAAATGAAAAGTAGAAAATCAATTAAATTTTTATTGTAATAATTAATTATTAAATATTTAGTAAGCTTCAAATTAATGCTATAGGATTAATTCGTTTTTTTAATTGGATATGATCCAGGTTTTAGTTCAATTTTTTGCTTTCTTTTTTACTCTGAAGTCCTTTGTAATTGAATATAAAATTAAATGTTATATGAAAACTTCACAGATGTTTGTTTCTATTTTCATCAAATAAACTTCTATATAATTTTAAGTCGACGATAAAAAAAAATTCTAAAAAATGGTCAAAAAAAAAAGAATATCATTTCGCCACAATCTGAAACATGGAAAGTTAAACTTGAATTTTTTGGTGTGAGAAATTAGGGTAAGTGACGAGTTATCGGACGGTTTGACGTTTTCGATCATATAGGAAAAAAAAGACTATATATTATTTAACTTTTATTTCAATACTTATCCAATATACCTTATAATTATAATAAATTTTTCCTACTTGATCGAAAACATGGAACCGTCCGATAACTTGGAACATACCCTAATTTCCATAAAAATGACAGGGTTTCTCATGTACTTCCTATTGAAAATATTTAAATATTTAATTTTTGTTTAGAAATAGCTTTTCCTTTATTATTTATTACATCTATATACCTTTTGAATAAGCCATTTTTTGTACTGTACTTCAACACGGTACACACACTGTTTAAAAATAGCTTGTCAGTCTATTCCACACGTGTTCAGTTTTTAAAAATTCACATATTTCTTTTAAATTCTGTATGTTTATTTTAAGTAGTGACATACAGTTGTCGTTTGATAATAATAAGCTATGCTATATAGATTTTATAGTAAAGGAAAACGTATAGAATACATTTAAATTTTTTTTCAAATAATGGTTGGGTATAGTCTTAAACATAATAAAAGGATTTTACCAGGTTGGTATAATCTTAAAAATTAACCTGTTTAAATTGATATAAAGGTAAATATTTACATTGTTTGAACATAATACTAATAGTATACACTATACTGCTTAATTATAATTAGGGTTGTGACAATATGGGTTTAAAATCATAGATCTTAAGAATATCACAGACGAAATGAAATGGTATCGAATACGACATACCGCTGGTGTAGAACCATTCAATATACTCTTCAATTCAATCCTTCTATACTATTTTCAGGATCTATGATTTTAAATGCATATTGTCACAAACCTACATATAACTATAATTGAAATTTAAACATATTTATTTACAAGTTTTCATTCTGCCATTCAATAATTTTAAACATCAATTTCCAACTTAATATTCAATAATATCAATATTTTAATGTTAATATTACAACTTTAATATTACCTTTTTATATCACACGTTGAAGTTCGAAAAGCGTTTTGATAATCTGTATTTCATAGCGTAACTATCGTAATTATCGCAACATTGTGTAACAACTGATAAGAAAGTACAGCTACAGGACATGCTTTTGGAAGTAGGAAGTTATATTCCACATATAATAATTATTATAGCGTGATACTGTGAACTACAAGGGAACCTGTGATATCAAACCAAAAACCACCTAAGATTGTGAAGTAATGAGTAGGGTTGTGACAATATGCGTTTAAAATCATAGATCCTGAAAATATTACAGACGGAGAGAATTAAAGAGTATTGAATAGTTCTAAACCAGCGGTATAGAGTATTCGATACCATTTCATTCCATATCGTCTATGATATTATTAAGATCTATGATTTTAAACGCATAGTGTCACAACACTATCAGAATATATCTATAATTCAGATTGGTACGTATCTAATTTCTAATAAGATAATCTACCTAATTTCTTAATTTCAAAAGATTTTCGGAAACTCCCACTTTCCGACTAAAATGAGTGTTCGAGTATAAGACGAGTTTCCCCGACAAATACTAGTGAACGTAAAGGTTTCCCTGTAGCAAGTCAAACAAGGATGGACAATTACAGTATTAGCGCTGAATGCTCATTACGTCGATAAGGTAATTTGGCGATAAAGTGCTATCGTCCGTGCCAGAAACCTTTCAAACTTGTGAAGCAACTCGTAAAGTTAGAAATTTACTGCTGCGACCATCGATCCAACGCAGGATGATTCAATTAAGTGGAATTTAAGACGTCAGAGCTAAATGCTGACGTCTTTATCATTTAATTGATCCTGTTCTTTATCAGTCATACTTTGCGTATTTTGAGTGTTAACATAAAGCTAGTCAGCCTCTGGATTCCCTGTATATTCCTGCTACATTCCCAGGCATGGTTTACATTCCTGGTCAATTGAGACGTTAAAGTTTAGTACAGGAATAGCAGTCTTGATAAGCCGTATCGGTGATAAACCTCACCGCCCTTTCTGCAAAACGTGAACAAATGACTACATCGAAACCAAGGGAGACAACAAGAAATTAGACAATCCGGTGTGTGGAATAGTGTATCTCTGTGGTGTGTGGGGTAGTGTGTGTATTAGTGTATAGGTGGGTGTGTGATAGTTTGAACACACCTGTATGGTTTATCAAACAATTGCTCATTAACAACCTTCAAGTCTATTTACGTCCACATTGTATTGGTCAGTGGTTTATGTTACATATATCAAGTTAAATAAATTTCACTGGAGTTAACCTGGATCTTTCTCAAATTCAATTTTAATTGTTATATTCTCCATTTTTGCCCAAAGAATTCGGAAATCATAACCGTTTCTTTTGTAGAAAC
Organism: Caprella mutica; assembly: GCA_947561585.1. NCBI lineage: Eukaryota > Metazoa > Arthropoda > Malacostraca > Amphipoda > Caprellidae > Caprella > Caprella mutica. Next base: position 20,927 of record CANNZV010003429.1, read on the forward strand.
TATTACTTTTTTGAACTATGATTGTTTGAAATTTTGTATTCCTTATTTATTAAAGTTCACTGATGAAACGCAAAAGTTCACAATTTCTTTTGAATTTTAAGAATCTCAACATAGGTGGCCGCAATGTGGTTAGTTGTATCCGTTAGTTTGTTGCACTGCACACTTCATAATTGTTTAATGACCTGGTAGGGGGGGGGGGGTGCATGCCTCCCTATACACAATATCGGTATTGAAGTAATAAATAGAAAATATAACTGAAAAAGGAGAGAACCGATAAGAACCCCTAGACCCCACTGCCAGGTCATTAAACAATCATGAAGTGTGCAATACAATAAACTAGCGGATACAGGAAACTATATTACAGCTTTATTCATCGAAGTTCTCAATGCTTCAGTAATAAACAGGGAATAAATAAATAACTTCAAACCCTCATTGTTCAAAAAGTATTAGTTTCTACAAAAATAGCTACGATTTTCAGATTTATTTGACAAAATGCATTAGAATATAACAATTAAAATCAAATTTGGTGGTGTACACTAAACAAGAAAGATTTATTTTTACCTTCTAAAAATATTGATAAGAATGTTCCAATTTATAGAAATCGAAGTTGAATTTATAAATTTATTTTCAAACTTAAGTTAAGTTTTTCAAATACCTAATTTTCTAAATAACTTTCAAGCTTACTTATGAACCACATATTCAGAATTTATGAGACTGTGCCCTTGTTATTTTCATTGTCGAATGTGCTTTGACTGTCCAAAGTAGATGAATGTTGAGGTGATATGTCTCACCCTCTAGTTAGATTCCTCTACATAAGGTACCCAATTCATCTGCAGATCAGCATTACCCTTAAAAGGCGTCTTGGGATGTCGCTGACTGATTACCCTGAGGAAAATCGGCTGTTGAACCTAATTGCAAAGATAAAGAGCCTATCTTACGTGACATTGGGTGGATCTTAGTCACGGAATAGATAGGGTGAAGCTTGCTGGTTAGGTGTCCTCCTGATACCCACTGAATGCTCTGCAAATTTGTCAACTGATAACAGAGATGGTTCTCACATTTGTTGAATAGATTTAATAGATACCAATTTAGAAATATATATAACTTTAGATTTAGACTAGAGTTGAAAACTCTTGTCGTTTAATAAAGATTCAGAAGATATTGAAGTTGAGTGGTGAAACTTTGTTTCTAGATTTTTTCCAGATGTTCAAACCATTCACTAGCTGTTAGAATTTAAAAAGTAAACTGTATCGTTATATTGGCAACAGTGTTCTAATTGGGGTACTTACTGTGTCCATATATTTCAAATAGTGTTCTAATTATGGCACCTATTTGTCTAATACCTAAATATATTCCCATAAGATATTTAAGAGACTCTATAACTGTTTATGATATTTTTTAAGGCATAAATTCGCTGATCTCAACTTTTTCAATTTAAAAACCATTTAGTTAAATTTATTCCGTATAGAGTAAGCAAACAAGAATGAAAATTGACTGAGAATCGAGTGGTCTGCCTGGCCATTTACAACAGTTCCTCTCTCCCAGAGTGCTAAACCTACCATCTCAAAGACACTTTTTATTCTCATCTCAGGAGGTAGCTGGTTAATCTGTTAATATCGCTCCATGAACATCCATAAGAAAACGTGTGATTCTGAACAACATAATATTAGGTTTGAAATTCCTAGCGACTAATTTGCCTTCATTATTGGGGCTTCTTAGCGCTATAAATTATTCTATTTAAGTTAGGGGTTAGTGGCATTGGGCGGGCAATTTTCTATATACATAAAAGAAAACGGCTGGCGCTGTGATGCTAATGGGCGATACGCATGGGGTAATTACAGAGTGTCTTGCATTATTCACCGAATAACGTGTTAGTTTATTGGCAGAGTAGTTGGAACAGGGTGTAATTAACAGTACTAGGACGGTTAAAGAGTCCTAGCCCTATGAAAACAAGAGGCTTCAACCTAGTAGACTTCTAGTGTACTGGTACCTAAAATTCGGCAGCTTCAGGTATAGTTTGCTAAATTGAAAGTAAATGATTAAGCTTTATTGGAGGAATCTTAAAATAACTAGTTTTAGATAATTTGATTATGACTAGGGAGAAATTTTCTTGGTTCATTTAAAATTGAATTAAGGTGCTACTAGCGTAAAGAAATTGATAATATGAATTCTATTAGGTAGTTATATAGTATTGAGGTTTAATATTTTTAAACGATTACTTTCATGGGATTATTAAATATCGATGAATTTATTAAATTATAAGTTGAAGAACTGACACTAAGTTTATTTAAAAAAATTAAATTTCACTTCACGAATTGAATTATTCATTCAATTGTAGGAAATTGTAGTTGATATAGCCAGTACCTAAATATTTAGATTGCCTGTAAGGGTATAGCTTCTATTATATTACATTTAAAATCACACTCATTATTGAATTGGTTTAAAGTTATCGACTCTAATATGTAGGGTGCAATGTGATTGATATAGAATATTATTATAATCCACTGGAGGCGCACTTTGTGTAAATAACTTTAAGTCCACTTAATGACTTCCAAATTATCACTCTGACCCCGAATTAACTCGGCTTGTTGTTATAATGGAGAATGTATTAGCATAGAAGGGTCGTAACTCTCCCGCTATAATACTCTTATCGGGCAAATTAGTATGATTTATAGGAGTATATTGCGATGTGCATTTTCCGGAAAAACTAGTTTGGAAATGAAGCTATAATCGACGGTATCGGGTCTGTTTTCGCACTTACGCCGTATGTGCAGATCCGGTACTTAGATTGGCTAGGGAAACACTCTTAGTGTTCGGAAAGTGATGTTAACGTAGGTCATGAAGAACCCTTTAGAATGTTCAGATTGACCTGATATGACTTTCGTTGAATTCCACTTTCAGAATACTGTAGGTGTCCAAATAGCTATATAGATTGATTGAATTGTAAAAGTTATTATTGTCTTATTCTCATAATTAGTTAATTTAATATTTTAAGTTACCTAATTGTGTAATCTTAATATTGATTTCGCAAACGGTTCATGTAGTTTCCTTGGATAAATCTATAGGGTTATAATTTTCATTTGAAAGATGTATTGCCCCTTATTAGGTATAGGCTTTTATTTACTATCCCATCTTCTTTTTCCTCTTAGATTTTGTGTTAGGTAGACTCGTAGGCTTCACTTACTATCACCTCTTCATTTTCCTCTTAGATTTTGTGTTAGGTAGACTCGTAGGCTTCATTTACAATTGCCTCTTCATTTTCCTCTTATATTTTGTGTTAGGTAGACTCGTAGGCTTCATTTACAATTGCCTCTTCATTTTCCTCTTATATTTTGTGTTAGGTAGACTCGTAGGCTTCATTTACAATTGCCTCTTCATTTTCCTCTTATATTTTGTGTTAGGTAGACTCGTAGGCTTCATTTACAATTGCCTCTTCATTTTCCTCTAATATTTTGTGTTAGGTAGACACGTAGGCTTCATTTATTATCACCTCTTCATTTTCCTCTTAAATTTGAGTAAGGTAGACTCGTAGGCTTCTTTACTATCACTTCTTCATTTTCCTCTTAAATTTGAGTTAGGTAGACTCGTAGGCTTCTTTACTATCACCTCTTCATTTTCCTCTTAAATTTGAGTTAGGTAGACTCGTAAGCTTCTTTACTATCACCTCTTCATTTTCCTCTTAAATAGACTCGTAGGCTTCTTTACTATCACCTCTTCATTTTCCTCTTAGATTTTTATGTTAGGTAGACTCGTAGACTTCATTTACCATCACCTCTTCATTTTCCTCTTTGTAAAAATTTGTAAATTTGTTAAAGATCTGATTTTATTCGAGACATGATTTTAACATCCACTTTCAGAGTACTGAGAGTGTCTACAAGTACTGCGATGTTCCGATATATGGTTATGAAAAGATGATTATTATATTAATTATATTCATGTTTCAATTATGATAATTAGGTAGTTAGATCTTTATGTAATTATTCTACTAGGTACAGTCAAAGAAAAGTGGACAGTTAACTAATTTCCAAATGAAACTTTACTAATTGTAACGCTTGTAGATGTTTTAAAATTGGTCTGGGTACACGATGACAAATTTGTAAGATTTTAAATAACAGAATTTTAAAACTATGATTTTAGAAATATACATCATGCGGAGACTTTTTTCTCCGATGGTACAAGCTTGTAAATTGTACTTTTTAACCATTTAACTGATAAGTATCCTGTTTTAGTGTATGGTGCATATAATTTATTTTAATTTATTATTTTTGCACCCTTGCACTCATACGCAACTAACAATAGCAGATGTCCTCGTCTTAAATATTAAATAGAAAATAGTACCAGAGACCAATAATTGTTTTGTGTATAATATAAAAGAAGATTCAATATATATGCTTTGGGAAACTATATAAAGAGTTTATTTTCTTTAGGTTATCTACAATTTTGAAGAACAGTTGTAAAGTGATTATAAATTTAGATTTTGTAGAGTGGGCTTCATAGGCTGTCAACTCTCCATTTTCCACTTCAGTACAGTGAGATGTGCATTTTAATTCATATCTATCTTTGAGGATAGACCACAGTAGCTTTTCAGTAGTCATGCGCACTGCATGTTGATTATTTTTTACTTCTGAGGGCAATTTTAGTTATTCTTTTTAGGAGTTGTCCTTAAATTCTTAATTTTTCCTAAAAGTTAACAGTTGCTATATTACACGTTTTCTTTATAAGATTAATAAAAAAATAAACAGAAATAAAATTAGCATTCAGTCGTGAATTCAAAGAAATTTCGAGTATTAATTTTCAATTCAAATAAGATGCAAAAAAGTACATTTTAGTATTTTTTACTAAAAATACAAATTTAATCAATGATTTCGAAATCAAATCCTATACAATACCTACGAATAACTGTTTTGGAAAATTGTTGAGACGTGTAATAGCCGATGGTTGCCGTTCGTGTTGCTGAAAGAAGTTTATTCTTACAATTTGTCATGTAGCGGACACTCTTTCGCCTCATTACGTTGACAGATTCTCTCAGATTAGAAGCTATTAGAAACTATGATTACGGAGAAAACAGCCTCCGGGAAAGCGAGTAGCGAGAGAAATGATATCCATACCCATTGTGCATTTCATGGGTAAAAACCTATCCATAACCATAGTGCATTTCATGGGTAAAAACCTATCCATACCCATTGTGCTTTTCATGAGTAAAAATTTATCCATACCCATTGTGCATTTCATGGGTAAAAACCTATCCATACCCATTGTGCTTTTCATGAGTAAAAATTTATCCATACCCATTGTGCATTTCATGGGTAAAAACCTATCCATACCCATTGTGCATTTCATGGGTAAAAACCTATCCATACCCATTGTGCTTTTCATGAGTAAAAATTTATCCATACCCATTGTGCATTTCATGAGTAAAAACCTATCCATACCCATTGTGCATTTCATGAGTAAAAACCTATCCATGCCCATAGTGCATTTCATGGGTTGGGTAAAAACCTATCCAATACTCATTGTGCATTTCATGGGTAAAACCTATCCATACCCATTGTGCATTTCATGGGTAAAACCTATCCATACCCATTGTGCATTTCATGGTAAAACCTATCCATACCCATTGTGCATTTCATGGTAAAACCTATCCATACCCATTGTGCATTTCATGGTAAAACCTATCCATACCCATTGTGCATTCCATGGGTAAAACCTATCTATACACATTGTGAATTTCATGGGTAAAACCTATCTATACCCATTGTGCATTTCATGGGTAAAACTTATCTATACCCATTGTGCATTTCATGGGTAAAACCTATCCATACCCATTGTGCATTTCATGGGTAAAACCTATCCATACCCATTGTGCATTTCATGGGTAAAAACCTACCGCTCGAAAAATGTATAGACCCTATCGTCGATGATAAGTAGATCAGCTATCTACGATGATGAATGATTAGGCGATATTCCACATTGATTTTAAATTTGAAGAACTTTTAGTCTACTTGATAAAAGTAAGGTAGGATATTGTCTGAAATTAGGATATTTTACGATAAAATACTATCAATATTTAGCTCAGTCGATCATAGTAAATGATCCACAGATTATAAATTTTCCGTCAATGATGTAAAATGTAAATCTAATAAAATTTGAAACTGATCTTGAATTCAATACTTTCAAATTTATTTAAAAACTTGACTTTATGAAAATAACAAAATTCAAACTTGTTACAGTTTACAATAAACCCTAACAATGGTGATGATCTCTAAGCCGTAAGAGTTGAAACAGATTAGTCTAAGTTAAATGGTCATTTCGAAAGCGACAAGATAGATGATGTTACTAATTGAAAAAGTAGGTACTTCATAGTGACTCTTTTCGCCATGTACAGTACTGCACCTTTAAATAATGAGTGACTTATCATTTTACGCCAATCTAAATCTGATTCATTGTGCGGAGTTCATTTTGAAATATGGTAGTTGTCACTCTAACTTTTAAATTGAAAAAAAATTCTTTTTAAAGCAGGAATAATTAAACCTTTACAGAAGATTCTAATTATATTTACTAATCTAGTGTTTTAAACAGTTAATTAAAAAAAAATGTTTTTAAAGTGATGCTGACTATGCAATCACTTATCAAGGAATCAGACGAAAAAGAACACATGCACCAGAGGCTGCACTCATGGATAGAAGAGGAAAATGAAGAGGTGATAGTAACTTAAACGTAAGCTCCTAGCTAAATAATAAACTGTTCTGTTATGAATACAACAATGATAGGATATAAATATTAATACCATTTGCCGTAATGTATCTATAACATCGATAGTTTTTATATGAATTAAAGTTTTCGTCACCGACTGATGGTAGGTGACATTGTTTTTGAAAACACTTTCTCTTCTGACTGCTTCTTGGATGTCCCTTTTTATTTAATTTCCTTTTGACGTCAGCGATATGGCCTTTGGTTCCGAAACATACCTTAAACCCTCCTGATCTTTAGGACCGTGAGTGGTCAACACTAGAACTACCAATTAGTCAATTTAACTGCTTTTTACTTTTCATACATTTGTATCTCCTAAGTTATTAGTGAGATACTTTAATTTTTTTATGATTAATTGTCAGTATCTCTCGAAATTAAAAAAAAAAGTAAATGCAAAAATATAATTTGAGATAAAAATGTTTGAAAAGTAAAAAGCAGTCAAATTGACCTCTTGGTAGTTATACTGTTGAAGCATACATTAAATCCTAATAGTAGAAATAAATTAAAGATACAGAAAATTGCGTTCAATAATTCCTTTTGACTACATTTTTTTTTTTGGAGATTTGCGTGAGTTTGAGTACTCATCCTCAGTGTGATACCAAAGAAAATAGTGTGCCAAAATCTGGTGAGTTTTAAATTTGAAAATCCTTATCAAATTTATATTTTTCATTCTTCAAAAGCCAAAAATCCTAGCCAATTTATTGGCTAGAATTCTCACGTTCTGAAACCTGGCCCGTGATGGAAAAAAATATTTTCGAAGTTTAGATTTGGTTAACAATTTGAACACTAACTTAAATTTTTAATTGCAAATGTGAAACTTAATTAATTGCACTTTTAAAAATCAGTTAATTTAATACCGAGATAGTCAATACAGGCAATTTATTTCATACACATATATACACATATCTACGGTACGAATTCACCTTGCCTCACAATTATAGTATATGGCAAATAATAAATAGGTGTTACCTTTACAATTTTAATATAATTCTTTCAAATAACTAATCTGTGATTATTGACAGTTATGACATATCCAATATCACCATAATTGAACTATATTTACATAATTAAAATTCATATTCTTCAGAACACCTCAAATCGAAAATGGAATATTTAAATCAGACTGTCAAAAAATAAAACCTAGATATAGGAATTGAACCCTAGATTTCCAGCATCGGAGCCTAATATATTTAAGAAATGTTAATAAGGATATAACTTATAGATAAGAGTTTGTATATAATATACATCTTGCATGGTTTATGTCACAACAAATATCCAAATTTGTCTACCGCTCACTCTTCAAATCCTTGAATGTTTTTTCTTGAAATGGGTTCCAATTTGGGTGTCCACTAGGATTTGGTAATAGAACCCTGTCATAGTTTTGATACCTTCATTCTAGACATTTCTATTGCTATCGATCTTCATTCTGGACAACGTTATTGAACAGGCGGTGACATGTTGAAAAAAGGTTGATGGGGATTTAGGGACTACGTACTTTAAGGGATAGAAATACCTGAAATGAGTGAAGTAAGGAATGGGTGATGCTCTGTATTAAAGCTTTAGGAAATATAATATAATTAAGTTAATGTACAGTTAATCTATCAAACTTATCACAGTAGAGTTCCTCAATTTTGAAGAACTTAGCAGCCTGTAAATTTTGTGTTTTTAAATAATGTACTCATCGAAATATAGAAGAAACATATTTTATGAAATATTTATAAAGAAGAATACCTTTTTTTCTATGAGAATTAAATTTTCCCATTTTCTATAATCTCTAATTTTTGACGTAATGAGTTCATTTCATTATATTATAAAACTAAGATCTAGGATCATTTTATGTAAACCGCATAAAATTCGGTTTAGTATGTATATTTTTAGATATGCTTTTAAAGTTTCTAATACTCTGTGTGAAATAATTCTACGAAACGCTAATCTGACGCTGAAGAAAAAGATTGTACACTCTTTGTTTTGATTTCAAATTTGAATTTTATAAACAAATTATGCACGCTTAGCCAACGTTCAATACCTAAACTGTTTCCTGAAGTATGTTAACGTTTCTGTAAATAGTTTATTCAATTTTATAGTTTTACAGGTATATTTAACATTGAATTGATTATTCCTACTAGTTAACATATAAAGCATATGGTCTATATTCTTTTCTTTGGACTTGAATTTAAATGGCTATTGTAGAGTTTTGATCATAAAAGTATTTAAATTAAGATAAGATTAAAAATATGCTATCAAATTTCATGGGGTTTGCAGTAAAATGATAAGAAACATTAGCCTCATTGATTAAAAAGTAAAAAAAAAGGTTTGCTTGCATGGAGGGGATCTTAAAGGAGCTATTTTTTCTTTTGTTGGAATAACATTTCCAAATCAGAGGCCTTTATAATTGGGTTAATTTAATAAAATAAAATATGATGCTAAGCTATGAAAAGGTTGAAACAATTTTATAAGTAAAAAAAATTCCATAAATTTTGTATTCCATAATTCAGGAGTCCTACTGTAGTAAAATTTAAAAAAACAAAACCCTAAAATTTGGTTCATTAACAAAACACAAGAAATATAGGTTCCTATATCTCATTCTAGGATCAATTTATTAAACTGCAAGTAAAATATTTAATAATCCCCTTTATGAAATTGGCTACAGAATAGGAATATAAAAACGCCACTGCAGACAAAGAATGTCTATTTTTATCAAGCCAATTTATTCCCAGGTGTAATATAAATAACAACCGGTTCGACTTCTCCCAGCCAATTGTCCGCTATCAACTGCAGAGTAATAAGCTATACTTATTCCTAACTAGCTATTTCCAAACTAAATCACAAAACAGTATAGCACAGATATTAGATTACCTTACTACCAACATCCTATTTGATAAACAGACAACAACTGTAATTGGCTTCCATCACCACAAGAACCACCTTAATAACAACCCTAGTTACCGTAATTAGGAGAAAAAGACACCCGATATCCGGACAGTTTGGTACCAGAGTGGAATAGCCGGTATTATGGCCACTTAGGCTAATTTCCACTAAGTAGGGTATTTGCATCAAAACTAACAAGCTAGAATATAAACAGGATATTGAGTTAATTATATTGAAGAAGAAAAGACGGTAAAATTTAATAAAATTATATACCGCAGAAATTGAATATAAAGTATATACGAAATGTTAGGTTCATAGAGAGATACAATGTTATATTTTGTGTAAAATTGTAATTTTATAAAAGGTTAATGTTTTTTTTTTTTATTGGAAAAAATTGTTAGAAAGGTTAGATAATAAAATTGAATTGTATTTCTAAAGGTAATATATTTATATATAATAATTTACATATAATTGTTTATTAGATAGATACATAAAATGATTATTATATATGTATACTTTAGTGAATAGAAGTTATTTATGAAAAACACTTGTATGCAACTGTATTGAAGCAGGTGCTGGTTATAATATTTCCATTTTATAATATACATTAAAATTAGCTAGCTAGTTGGCTGGGAGGATTTTAATTAACTGCTACTTATATGAAAGAAATTTTAACAACATTTTATATTAAGTCAAGTTGGCAGCTGATGAATTTATATTTATATATTACCTGTAGTGATTAAAGCAAGGTAATTAAGATAAAATAATACAGTTTAATGTTGCAGCTTTGATATAGCTAGCTACTTCCTTTTCCAACTTAAAAAGATATGAATATTAATTATAAAATTGATTAAAAAAATTATTGGAAGAAAATAATTGAAAAAAATTGATAGGAAAGTTGATTAGAAATAAATAATCTAGAAAAATTAATTTATAAAAAAATTGTTAAAATTATAATTCTTTTTAAATAAAAACAGTCTTAAATGTAAAATTTCAATTTAAAAAAATAGGAAAAGTTCAATTTTAAAAATTTAAGATAGTTTTTTAAACTTCTGATTTTTAGATTTATTGTACATCAGCATTAACTTCTAATTATTTACTAACTAAGTACATTTCTAGTTGTTAAAGAATTTAGTAACGGGTTAAGTTCCAGCTGCATATAGAAAGGATGACACCTGCAGTTTTTAATATGAATTCTGCCAAATAGAATAAGGTGATATTTAGACAATTTCATTATTGATATTATACAATTCATGGTATATAGTGTTGATAACAGCTATAAATACATTTATAATATTGCTTCTTGATGATAATATTCGAGAAATTAAATTGTCCTATATTAAAAAAGAAATTGTAATTATCAAATAATTAGATTTTGGAATCAAATATTCGTACACATGTTTAGTTTAGTTTACATAATTTGTATAAGGACACATACTATTAAATGAATAATAATAGTAAACTTGAATAATTTTAATAATTTTTTTTAATTTTAATAACAAAATTTTAAATAATAAAAGTATTCGAACATAACCAAAAAATATATCTTAATTTAATGCTATTTATTTATATCTTTTGAGTTCAATAGCTACCTGTCTATTGCTGTACATTTAATGATTTAAAAACATTAATGGTATTACGACCCATTATTCTTGATATATTGTCTTCAAGTTTTATTTTATTTTTATTACATCCGAAAAAGTTTCACCAACTTATGGCAATTTAAAATATATACAAAATCCTAAACTAAAACATGATACGAAATACTAAACTAAACAAAAAGTTAAAATGACGATGCGGTGAGTGGTATAGTCTAAAATCATTCAATATATTTACTAATACAGTATTCTTTAAAAATCTTTTTGAATTTAAAATCAGACATTGGGTGTTTAACATTTTCAGGAATATTGTTAAAAAGATCAATAGTCCTCTAAACAATAAAATTTCTTTCTAATTCAGTTCTGAAATCAGGGACATTAAAATGAGTTGATCTGGTTTGGTAGGAGTGAGTGGGTATATGGTCTCTAAAATAGGTATTAAAAATGTCAGAGTTAAAATATAGAGCATTACGAAAAATAATCATAAACATCGTCGAATTTCAATAAAAACAAATTCCTATATAAATCATTGAATAAATCATTATATATAAGTTGCAATACATCTACAAGAAAAATATTTGCTGAAAATATCGTTTATGTCTTGCTATGGCCAAGTCAGTCCCCAGACTTGAACACAGTCGAAAATTTAAGGCGATATTAGAAAAAAATCATATTAAGAAAAGAGCACCAATCAATAACATTCAAGACAATAGTTAAGAATAATGGGTCAATGTGTGTAAATCATTAAATGTGCATTAGACTGGTAGCGTTTGAACTAAATAAAAGATATAAATACATACTATTAAATTAAAATATATATTTTTGGGTTTAGTATGAATATTTTTTCACCTGAGAATATGAAAAAATTGCATTGATTCCTCTTAAAATATAAATTATTATAATTACTATTATTTAGTAGTATGTATCTTTAAACATATAATGTACGAAATTTTTCTTATAGTTAAGTCTTTTATTTACAAAAAAAAAACATTTTCTCATGTGTACGAATAATTGTTTTATCATAATTTTTAAATTAGAAATACGTTTTAATATAATTTTTCATATCATTCATGATATTTCGTCCATGATTTATTCATTGTAATAGTTGACTATGAATTCTAAGGTATATTCCATGTAAGACAAAAATATAAAATAATCAATATTCAACTATTTAATTTAATTATTACATATACAATTATTTATTTGCTATAACTCTTTAGTTTCTTGATATATATTTTTTTCATAATGTTGAATCTTAAAAAAAAAAAAGTGGCAAATTGATACAGTTTTCCATCCCTTTTTAAAATCTAATTTATAATTAGGGTTATGACAATATGCGTTTAAAATCATAGATCTTAAGAATAGCTCAGACGAAATGAAATGGTATCGATATACTATATACCGCTGGTGTAGAACCATTCAATACTCTTTAATTCTCTCAGTCTGTAATATTCCCAGGATCTATGATTGTTAACGCATATTGTCACAACCCTACTTATAATTTTAGTTTACAGATTCAGGTCACACCTACAACAACCTATATAAATTGAGTATAATGTACAATTGTACATGTGTCAGACAGTGGAGAAAAAGAGCAACTTGTCAAATACAGGAAATTGCTGTTCATTTTTGTTTATAGGTATTACTTTGCAGAACATATCTGTTTGCAGAGAACATGTTAGATCCAGTGGAAAAGAGAGTGTTTTTTAAACACACTGTGTAGTTGTGTGTGTTTTTTATTCAAACTGTGTGTTTTTTAGGAGTATAGGTGTATCTAACTAAAGCGTTACCGGATATTTGATGTGTATTTGTCTTCTCCTTTTTTTGAGAAGTTGTTTTATGGGATATTTATACGTTTATATTTGGTAACAGACATAGAAACTAACATCAACGTCTAGTATTAGACTTTTATGTTTCGACGTAACTTTCTTGCGTCATTTTTTTTACAACTTCTATTCACACTATTACAAATATTGTTGGCTGTAACGCTGATTCTCTAGACATCTAATTCATTATTCAACGTTGTATTATACATCGACGTCTTTTTCACAGTTCCACGTTTTTCATTCACCTGGCGTCCATTTCACAGGTTCACGTCGTATTTCCTAAACCCCTCTACGAATTTTTTCCATCGACGTCTATATCAGTCCCACACCGTATTTTCTTTTCCAAAAGCCCTTTACGTCTTTAATTCCATTGACGTCTATTTCACAGTTCCACGTCGTCTACTTTCTAAAGACATCTACGTCTTTTCTTCCCTCACCATCTGTTTCATAATTTACTTCGTCCTTTTCTTAAAGCCCTCACGTCTGTTTCACACTTTGCGTCGTCTGTCCTGGACGGAGACGTTTAATCCAGAAGGTCTAGTTTTCACACTGACGGCAGAGTCGTAAGAGGTGTAGGTAATACAAATACACCAATAAATTAGTCTCTTGCGAGTAATTTGAGCACTAATGATAGCGATTGAAAAGGAAGACATAAGATAGAACTTTATTGCTTCCTCTCAATGCTTGTGTCTACAACACCGATAAAGACTAGCACTAGGTAGCTATAGTACTAGTGATTCCTAACTTGGTAGATATAGCATTAGTGATTCCTAACTAGGTAGGTATAGCATTAGTAACACCTTTGAACGTCTAACTAGGTAACCATAGCACTAGTTTTTTTAAAAATTAAACTAACTAGGTAGGTAAAGCACTAGTGTGTTAGAATTAACACTCAACTAGGTAGCGATAGCACTAGTGTGTTAGAAGTAACACCATAATAGTTAGCGATAGCACTAGCTTGTTAGAAGTAACACATAACTAGGTAGCTAAGACACTAGTTTGTTAGAAGTAACACCTAACTAGGTAGCGATAGCACTAGCTTGTTAGAAATAACACTTAACTAAGTAGCTAAAATACCAGTTTGTTAGAAGTAACATTTAACTAGGTAGCTAAGACACTAGTTTGTTAGAAGTAACACCTAACTAGGTATATCGATATCACTACTTTGTTTGAAGTTGTATCTCTAACTAGGTATGTTAGCACTAGTAACCCTTTTCACTAGTGTGCCATATCATTTCTCAACTCTCAATTAGTTTGTCTATTAATTAATCATTTTGAAGTCCATACCAATTTAGGCCTAGGTACTAGTTAGGCCTATAGGCACCTACTACATTCTATAAAGCCATTACTCTTGTGTGACCAATGACACATTGTACCTAGCGTTACGGAAGCTAAGTTGGGGATAATTGGTGATTGTTACTGAACATCCTTTGGTACACTGGGTAGAGTGGATCATTTTACTAGGCACATTATGGGATACTATCCTTATCTTGAAAACTAGAAAGGGAACTCGTAGAGCGCGTACCTTCCCCCCAACTTCAATAGATTTTGACCTTGGCCTTCGATCCAAATTATAATCAAATTGTTCCTGGATATTGACCAATCGTCCCTCCAAATTTCAGACAATTTGGTTGAAGACTTTTTGAGTTATGTAAATAACAAGATTACAAATTAATATATAAAATTTTGTGAAGGCAAGATAGGAAATATAATATCACTAGTGTATTTGCCCGTTAAAATAACGGGTCTTCAATAGTAATTTATTACCCGTTGTTTGGTCATTTTCAGTGAACTCAAATAAAATTTATTTTTCTGCATAAACTGATACTTTTTTCATAGATAAAAACATTTAAAATTGAATAAAAACAGTGGAATTTAAATATCAAGTCAATATATTCCCGTGCGTATCATAGTTACATTCTTCATGTTTAAAACCAATCGAGTAAAAGCGGACACCAAATAAATAAATAAAAACACTATAAAAATTATTAGTGTAGATTTTCTTTCTAGTTGAAAAATTTTTTGAAAGTAATTCAAAATAATATAGATAATCTATACTAATAATTTCCCTCGTGCGTTTATTTATTTGGTGTCCGCTTTACACTATGGGTATTAAACATGAAGAATGTATCTATGATACGCACGGGAATATATTGACTTGATATTTAAATTCCCCTGTTTTTATTCTATTTTTAAATGTATTTTATCTATAAAATAAATTAGACTATGCTGAAAATTAAATTCATTAAAATTAGCCTAATAAAGGTTAATAAATTGGTATTTGATGAAGACCCGTTATTTTTAACGGGAAAATACACTGGTATGAATAATAATATCTTCACTATATTTTATTTTACAGACCACACAATTATAAATTAGAAAGAAATTGATAGTACAGATGACAAGTGGATGAATAAATGATACCAGATTAATTAATCTGTATTTGCTGTCCTTAATCCTTTGCAATCATTATTAATGACTGCTTATACCTGTGATAGTTATCAATTAGTTATTGTTGACTTTTATACACTGAACTGCTCTATTGTGTGGTATGGTAAACAACCTTTTAACGACCTAACATAGTTAACAATCACTTCATATACCGTAAAAACTAAATATATGAAAGCTAACAAAATTTAAAAAACAAAATTAAGAAAATTTCAAAAAACAAAATTCAGAAATTTCAAAAACAAAATTCAAAAATTCAAAAAAAATTAAATATTTATAAAAAAAATTTTTTAGGAAATTAAAATCAAAATATTTTCACAACTCAATCGTACATTTTAATGGAAATATATGGGGTGCTCGTAAAAGGATTTGGTCGGTAACTAGGTGTTTACCCTGCCTCAATAGGTGCATTAGAAAGTTTAGGTAGGACCTGAAAAGGAGAATGTGTCCCCATTGTTTAAGTACAAAGGGTTTCAAGTGGTCTCTTCGTGCACTAAATGACCAATTTCACAACTAAGTCTCGAACCAGTCACCGCGCATTTTTCGGTGAGAGTTACTATCTGAGAGTTTTGTGTACCTATTATTAAAAAATCTAATTAAAGTAGTGAAGTGTTAGGTATTGACTCTATTATAGAAATATATTACCAATCGTCAAAGTTATCGGGTAAAATGGTCAGTGATTGCCTTGCGTTTCTTTACATATTTATCAAAATTCAAATTATTGAAGTTTTTGATTGAATCCACATGATTTATGTTTTCTATATAAATTATTTAAATTTTGGCAACTGTATTGTCGTCGGTTATAGGGTCAAGCAGGTAAATTGCGGCCCATTAACTAACTGCGGCCTCTAACAACAGAAACGTCATAGCGTCAAAACACACGTAAAAACACATAAATTATAGCATGCACTGCGCTTACTATGATAGCTATGCAACATTTTAATGTAATTTCGGTTCAGAATGTTTTAGAGACTGTCTTGAGAGAGCCGCAATTAAAAATTAAAGGGCCGCAATTTACCTGCGTGACCCTATTTGAGTATTCATTTTATTGTATTTTTTATTTAAACTTGGCGTCTTTTTTACGAAAAATGATGGTAACAAATTCTGCCTAGAGATTTAAGATTACTGAAATCTAGATTCCTAAAATTAAGATTCCTGAAATCTAAATTCCTGAAATCTAGATTCCTGACATCTAGATTCCTGACATCTAGATTCCTGACATCTAGATTCCTGACATCTAGATTCCTGACATCTAGATTCCTGACATCTAGATTCCTGACATCTAGATTCCTGACATCTAGATTCCTGACATCTAGATTCCTGACATCTAGATTCCTGACATCTAGATTCCTGACATCTAGATTTGAAGAATCTATATTCTTCAAATCTAGATTCCTAAATTCTGAATTCTTAGAATCCTCAGCAGAGTTTCTTACCTCTGAATTGGGTTCTAAATCGTGTGTCGATTCGTGTCGCATTCCAAGTTAGAGATTTCGAGTTTCAGATTTATTTGGCCAGTGACAGTGTCCAAATTAGGTTTCATTATTGGTTAAAATCTTATTATTGGAAAGGAATGCAAGAGAAATTGGCACATTTTAACACTCTTGAATTCCTGAAATTTCTGTAAAAAAATCTTACGGTTGTTTGCGCGGTTAACTTTGATAGTGTGTTATATGGTATAGGGTAAATACTCAATTATCGGATAGGATCATGTTATCGAATGATAGCTTATAGTTATTTATAAACCTTGTCGGAATGACCATAAATATCCAAATACATTCATTTTGTACATAAAGCTTCAAATTAATACACCCTGTGTTTCTGTTATGGTCTCTAGAAACTTTTTAGGTTAAATCCATCAATATAGTGAAGGGTTAAAACAACCAACGATAGTTTCTCATTTCAGTGGAGGGCTAAAACAACCATCATTATTTATGTATTCTGTGAAGGGTTGAAACAACCACCAGTCATGAATAGGGTTGTGACAATATGCTTATAAAATCATAGATCTTTTGATTATCACAGACGAAATGAAAAGGTATCGAATACTATATACCGGTGGTTTAGAATTATTCAATACTGTTTAATTCTATCCGTTTGTGATATTTTTAGGATCTATGATTTTAAAAGATTATTGTTACAACCCTAGTTGTAACCGTACACACGTAGGGTTTTTAAGTCTTTCCACCAGACTTTTTGTTAAGTTCCTCCTACTTTTACCACGAGATTTTTGAATCATACAAGACAAACTATATAATTATTATTATAGCATTTTTCTTATATGATTCAAAAATCTCGTGGTGAAAGTAGGGGGAGCTTAGCAAAAAGTCTGGCGGAAAGACTTGAAAAACTCTACGTGAGTACGGCCCTTTAGAGTGTATCAGGTCTTGGTGTTCTACAGGTGGTTCATCCCCTATCTCCCGGTGATTAGTATCAAATCCACAGGTAGACACTTTGAAATTAGTCACTGCGAAACTACCTCCCCTTATCTAATTTTATTGGTTTCAGATAGTACCTCTTTGATGTGACAATTGGGGATATTTAGTACCCTGAAAGGGTACTGGAACGTCCGATGTGGATATTGCCTCAACATTCTGGTACGTACTTAACATTAATCTTATTGATATCTGCGTTATCATTATTCGATTTTTTTGTTGAATGTTTAAAATTCCGAATAAACTTGCATGCACCATCAAAGAAAAAGGTCTCCGTATAATGTAAATTTCTCAAATCGCAGTTCTCTATTTTCCTATTATTTTCAAATCTTACAAATTTGTCGTCGTGTACCCAGACCAATTTAAAAATATCTACAAGCGTTACAATTAGTAAA
Source organism: Caprella mutica (assembly GCA_947561585.1). Taxonomy (NCBI): domain Eukaryota; kingdom Metazoa; phylum Arthropoda; class Malacostraca; order Amphipoda; family Caprellidae; genus Caprella; species Caprella mutica. The sequence continues at coordinate 39,247 of CANNZV010003429.1, forward strand.
GTTTCTTAAATGTAAAATTAGTAAACTACCAAAAAATTATTAGAGATACCCTGTTCTTTGACTGTACCTATGTGGTAATGTAATTAATTATAGTTAGATCTCCTATAATACGATAAATAGGTCTCTGTATAATATCTTAATTCTCGACTTATCAGTAATTTTGATGTGGCCGACGAAAGATTGGCGACGTTTGTAGTTTTAAAAATTAAGTAACATTTCTTGGTGAGATCATTCAAGAAGTAGCTTTCCTGCATCCAAGAGCCTTTTCACTAGCTGCATCCAAGAGCATTATCACTGATTGGTGGTAGGTGACTTTGTTAATGGAGTCACTTTCCTTCCCGACAGCTTCTTCCAGTCCCTTGTATTTTATATACTTTTGACATCAGCGATATGGCCTTTGGTTCCAAAGCAGATACCCTAAGTTAATCTTTTTAATCGTTGTTGATAGATGATTATTTTTAATATATGTACCTAACAATCGAAAATTTATATACAATACAACTTTTAAAATAAAAATAGAATTATTACTAAAATACTTAGGTATAATAATTACGGCATCTAGCGGCAAAAACGTCAATCTCTGTGCGTGCGTTTGTCACGTTTGTGTTCATAATATTTGTCACCAAATCTGTAGCAACGCCATCTAGCGGTCCAACTGACTATTTATCCATTTAACCCTATCAGTTGTTTCATTTTATTAAGATGCATAATTTCTAGAATGTGTCATAATGATGAATGTTATTCAATGAAGTAGGAAATTATTTTGCACTTCATAATCCTCTTTCGAAATTACTTCCTTTAAGGATTAATATTTAATCTTTTTGTTAATCTTTTTTAATCCCAAAACAAACGGGGACAATTGTATTAGCTTTGTTAGGAAATTAGTAGTCATTTTCTGGGTCATTGGTTTTCATTGTGATTTTTTGAATGGAAAATTTTATTTCAGGTGGTAATGGAAAAAATAATAATTTCGGTAAAAAATAATAATTACAATAAAAATTAATAATTACAATAAAAATTAATAATATCTGTAAAAATTAATAATATCTGTAAAAATTAATAATTTCGGTAAAAATTAATAATTTCGGTAAAAATTAATAATTTAATTTTAAATTAATAATTTCAGTAAAACTAATATTTTTCATTAACTCTTAATATCATAAAAATAATCAATTTTATGAACAATATTTTTTAATTTTATTCATGAAATGATCAATTTCATCTAAAAATTAATTTATTTGATAATTTAAATAAAGATTGTATTTTTATACTTATTTCTTATAGATTTAAAATATTGGCCAATTTATTAATTTAATTTAATTAGAGTTGAAATTATGTCATTTTAGGCAACTGGTTTCATTTCAGTACATGGTAAGGAAAATAATTATTGAACTTTATTGTTTTTGTATCCAAGATGCCTGAAGATATCATGGACACCAATTAAAATAAAAGTTAAATAATTATTATACCTTTTGCTTATATGATCGAAAATGTGGAACTGTCCGATAACTCGGAACTTACCCTGTACAGATTCTAAAATTGCGTATTATATATTTAATTTATTTTACACTATGTGTAACTTATTATAATTACTTTAAACTAGTATAAATTATCTACCCCATTCAGAGGGCAATAATAATGACGTAACTCTTTCCTGCCTCGTGATTGGTTGAAACTTGAACCAATACAGCCTCTTCATTGGTCAGTTTATTACCATTACAAATACATTGAAATAGAGTAGCGACAATCTAGGGGTCATAATCATGACGTCATTAGAACAACACACTTGAATACAACTTTAAAAAGGTTAATTATTTTCCATAATTAAATAAATCCATTATTTATTATATATACTGACAATAACTAATGAGTTTGTATACCTTTACTCATTTTAATTGCCTTAAAAATGATATTTAAAATGTTGCTCTGGTGACGTCACGCCTCCATTATCACTACAGTGTGTATTATTTTGTATATTCCAGCTGTTAAGTTTTAATCCCTAGATTACATCTTAAGTCTTCTCTTAATCCACTTAATCCCTTACTGACTAATTAGTCTTAATTAGGTTACCTGCACACACCTGAAAAAAAAGAAAATTGACCCAACATATAGAAGATATCGATATGATTATTTTAACATATCTGTCTGTCCGTCACACTAAAAAATACGCCCGTTAAGAATAACGTGTTCTCAATAGTATCAATATTTGTAACTAGTGTACTTGCCCGTTAAGAATAACGTGTTCTCAATAGTATCAATATTTGTAACTAGTGTACTTGCCCGTTAAGAATAACGTGTTCTCAATAGTATCAATATTTGTAACTAGTGTACTTGCCCGTTAAGAATAACGTGTTCTCAATAGTATCAATATTTGTAACTAGTGTACTTGCCCGTTAAGAATAACGTGTTCTCAATAGTATCAATATTTGTAACTAGTGTACTTGCCCGTTAAGAATAACGTGTTCTCAATAGTATCAATATTTGTAACTAGTGTACTTGCCCGTTAAGAATAACGTGTTCTCAATAGTATCAATATTTGTAACTAGTGTACTTGCCCGTTAAGCATAACGTGTTCTCAATAGTATCAATATTTGTAACTAGTGTACTTGCCCGTTAAGCATAACGTGTTCTCAATAGTATCAATATTTGTAACTAGTGTACTTGCCCGTTAAGCATAACGTGTTCTCAATAGTATCAATATTTGTAACTAGTGTACTTGCCCGTTAAGCATAACGTGTTCTCAATAGTATCAATATTTGTAACTAGTGTACTTGCCCGTTAAGAATAACGTGTTCTCAATAGTATCAATATTTGTAACTAGTGTACTTGCCCGTTAAGCATAACGTGTTCTCAATAGTATCAATATTTGTAACTAGTGTACTTGCCCGTTAAGCATAACGTGTTCTCAATAGTATCAATATTTGTAACTAGTGTACTTGCCCGTTAAGCATAACGTGTTCTCAATAGTATCAATATTTGTAACTAGTGTACTTGCCCGTTAAGAATAACGTGTTCTCAATAGTATCAATATTTGTAACTAGTGTACTTGCCCGTTAAGCATAATGTGTTCTCAATAGTATCAATATTTGTAACTAGTGTACTTGCCCGTTAAGAATAACGTGTTCTCAATAGTATCAATATTTGTAACTAGTGTACTTGCCCGTTAAGAATAACGTGTTCTCAATAGTATCAATATTTGTAACTAGTGTACTTGCCCGTTAAGCATAATGTGTTCTCAATAGTATCAATATTTGTAACTAGTGTACTTGCCCGTTAAGAATAACGTGTTCTCAATAGTATCAATATTTGTAACTAGTGTACTTGCCCGTTAAGCATAACGTGTTCTCAATAGTATCAATATTTGTAACTAGTGTACTTGCCCGTTAAGCATAACGTGTTCTCAATAGTATCAATATTTGTAACTAGTGTACTTGCCCGTTAAGCATAACGTGTTCTCAATAGTATCAATATTTGTAACTAGTGTACTTGCCCGTTAAGAATAACGTGTTCTCAATAGTATCAATATTTGTAACTAGTGTACTTGCCCGTTAAGAATAACGTGTTCTCAATAGTATCAATATTTGTAACTAGTGTACTTGCCTGTTAAGAAGAACGTGTTCTCAATAGTATCAATAATTGTAACTAGTGTACTTGCCTGTTAAGAAGAACGTGTTCTCAATAGTATCAATAATTGTAACTAGTGTACTTGCCTGTTAAGAATAACGTTTTCTCAATAGTATCAATATTTGTAACTAGTGTACTTGCCCGTTAAGAAGAACGTGTTCTCAATAGTATCAATATTTGTAACTAGTGTACTTGCCCGTTAAGAAGAACGCGTTTTCAATAGTATCAATATTTGTAACTAGTGTACTTGCCCGTTAAGAAGAACGTGTTCTCAATAGTATAAATATTTGTAACTAGTGTACTTGCCCGTTAAGAATAACGTGTTCTCAATAGTATCAATATTTGTAACTAGTGTACTTGCCCGTTAAGAATAACGTGTTCTCAATAGTATCAATATTTGTAACTAGTGTAGCTGCCCGTTAAGAGTAACGTGTTCTCAATAGTATCAATATTTGTAACTAGTGTACTTGCCCGTTAAGAAGAACGTGTTCTCAATAGTATAAATATTTGTAACTAGTGTACTTGCCCGTTAAGAATAACGTGTTTTCAATAGGATCAATATTTGTAACTAGTGTACTTGCCCGTTAAGAAGAACGTGTTCTCAATAGCATCAATATTTGTAACTAGTGTACTTGCCCGTTAAGAAGAACGTGTTCTCAATAGCATCAATATTTGTAACTAGTGTACTTGCCCGTTAAGAATAACGTGTTCTCAATAGCATCAATATTTGTAACTAGTGTACTTGCCCGTTAAGAAGAACGTGTTCTCAATAGCATCAATATTTGTAACTAGTGTACCTGCCCGTTAAGAATAACGTGTTCTCAATAGTATCAATATTTGTAACTAGTGTACTTGCCCGTTAAGAATAACGTGTTCTATATAGTATCAATATTTGTAACTAGTGTACTTGCCCGTTAAGAATAACGTGTTCTCAATAGTATCAATATTTGTAACTAGTGTACTTGCCCGTTAAGCATAACGTGTTCTCAATGGTATCAATATTTGTAACTAGTGTACTTGCCCGTTAAGAATAACGTGTTCTCAATAGTATCAATATTTGTAACTAGTGTACTTGCCCGTTAAGAATAACGTGTTCTCAATAGTATCAATATTTGTAACTAGTGTACTTGCCCGTTAAGCATAACGTGTTCTCAATAGTATCAATATTTGTAACTAGTGTACTTGCCCGTTAGGAATAACGTGTTCTCAATAGTATCAATATTTGTAACTAGTCTACTTGCCCGTTAAGAATAACGTGTTCTCAATAGTATCAATATTTGTAACTAGTGTACTTGCCCTTTAAGAATAACGTGTACTCAATAGCATCAATATTTGTAACTAGTGTACTTGCCTGTTAAGAAGAACGTGTTCTCAATAGTATCAATATTTGTAACTAGTGTACTTGCCTGTTAAGAATAACGTGTTCCCAATAGTATCAATATTTGTAACTAGTGTACTTGCCTGTTAAGAATAACGTGTTCTCAATAGTATCAATATTTGTAACTAGTGTACTTGCCCGTTAAGAATAACGTGTTCTGAATAGTATCAATATTTGTAACTAGTGTACTTGCCCGTTAAGAAGAACGTGTTCTCAATAGTATCAATATTTGTAACTAGTGTACTTGCCCGTTAAGAAGAACGCGTTTTCAATAGTATCAATATTTGTAACTAGTGTACTTGCCCGTTAAGAAGAACGTGTTCTCAATAGTATAAATATTTGTAACTAGTGTACTTGCCCGTTAAGAATAACGTGTTCTCAATAGTATCAATATTTGTAACTAGTGTACTTGCCCGTTAAGAATAACGTGTTCTCAATAGTATCAATATTTGTAACTAGTGTACCTGCCCGTTAAGAGTAACGTGTTCTCAATAGTATCAATATTTGTAACTAGTGTACTTGCCCGTTAAGAAGAACGTGTTCTCAATAGTATAAATATTTGTAACTAGTGTACTTGCCCGTTAAGAATAACGTGTTTTCAATAGGATCAATATTTGTAACTAGTGTACTTGCCCGTTAAGAAGAACGTGTTCTCAATAGCATCAATATTTGTAACTAGTGTACTTGCCCGTTAAGAATAACGTGTTCTCAATAGCATCAATATTTGTAACTAGTGTACTTGCCCGTTAAGAAGAACGTGTTCTCAATAGCATCAATATTTGTAACTAGTGTACCTGCCCGTTAAGAATAACGTGTTCTCAATAGTATCAATATTTGTAACTAGTGTACTTGCCTGATAAGAAGAACGTGTTCTCAATAGTATCAATATTTGTAACTAGTGTACTTGCCTGTTAAGAATAACGTTTTCTCAATAGTATCAATATTTGTAACTAGTGTACTTGCCCGTTAAGAATAACGTGTTCTCAATAGTATAAATATTTGTAACTAGTGTACTTGCCCGTTAAGAATAACGTGGTCTGAATAGTATCAATATTTGTAACTAGTGTACTTGCCCGTTAAGAAGAACGTGTTCTCAATAGTATCAATATTTGTAACAAGTGTACTTGCCTGTTAAGAAGAACGCGTTTTCAATAGTATCAATATTTGTAACTAGTGTACTTGCCCGTTAAGAAGAACGTGTTCTCAATAGTATAAATATTTGTAACTAGTGTACTTGCCCGTTAAGAATAACGTGTTCTCAATAGTATAAATATTTGTAACTAGTGTACTTGCCCGTTAAGAATAACGTGTTCTCAATAGTATCAATATTTGTAACTAGTGTACCTGCCCGTTAAGAGTAACGTGTTCTCAATAGTATCAATATTTGTAACTAGTGTACTTGCCCGTTAAGCATAACGTGTTCTCAATAGTATCAATATTTGTAACTAGTGTACTTGCCCGTTAAGAATAACGTGTTCTCAATAGTATCAATATTTGTAACTAGTGTACTTGCCCGTTAAGAATAACGTGTTCTCAATAGTATCAATATTTGTAACTAGTGTACTTGCCTGTTAAGAATAACGTGTTCTCAATAGTATCAATATTTGTAACTAGTGTACTTGCCCGTTAGGAATAACGTGTTCTCAATAGTATCAATATTTGTAACTAGTCTACTTGCCCGTTAAGAATAACGTGTTCTCAATAGTATCAATATTTGTAACTAGTGTACTTGCCCTTTAAGAATAACGTGTTCTCAATAGCATCAATATTTGTAACTAGTGTAGTTGCCTGTTAAGAAGAACGTGTTCTCAATAGTATCAATATTTGTAACTAGTGTACTTGCCTGTTAAGAATAACGTGTTCTCAATAGTATCAATATTTGTAACTAGTGTACTTGCCTGTTAAGAATAACGTGTTCTCAATAGTATCAATATTTGTAACTAGTGTACTTGCCCGTTAAGAATAACGTGTTCTGAATAGTATCAATATTTGTAACTAGTGTACTTGCCCGTTAAGAATAACGTGTTCTCAATAGTATCAATATTTGTAACTAGTGTACCTGCCCGTTAAGAGTAACGTGTTCTCAATAGTATCAATATTTGTAACTAGTGTACTTGCCCGTTAAGAAGAACGTGTTCTCAATAGTATAAATATTTGTAACTAGTGTACTTGCCCGTTAAGAATAACGTGTTTTCAATAGGATCAATATTTGTAACTAGTGTACTTGCCCGTTAAGAAGAACGTGTTCTCAATAGCATCAATATTTGTAACTAGTGTACTTGCCCGTTAAGAATAACGTGTTCTCAATAGCATCAATATTTGTAACTAGTGTACTTGCCCGTTAAGAAGAACGTGTTCTCAATAGCATCAATATTTGTAACTAGTGTACCTGCCCGTTAAGAATAACGTGTTCTCAATAGTATCAATATTTGTAACTAGTGTACTTGCCTGATAAGAAGAACGTGTTCTCAATAGTATCAATATTTGTAACTAGTGTACTTGCCTGTTAAGAATAACGTTTTCTCAATAGTATCAATATTTGTAACTAGTGTACTTGCCCGTTAAGAATAACGTGTTCTCAATAGTATAAATATTTGTAACTAGTGTACTTGCCCGTTAAGAATAACGTGGTCTGAATAGTATCAATATTTGTAACTAGTGTACTTGCCCGTTAAGAAGAACGTGTTCTCAATAGTATCAATATTTGTAACAAGTGTACTTGCCTGTTAAGAAGAACGCGTTTTCAATAGTATCAATATTTGTAACTAGTGTACTTGCCCGTTAAGAAGAACGTGTTCTCAATAGTATAAATATTTGTAACTAGTGTACTTGCCCGTTAAGAATAACGTGTTCTCAATAGTATAAATATTTGTAACTAGTGTACTTGCCCGTTAAGAATAACGTGTTCTCAATAGTATCAATATTTGTAACTAGTGTACCTGCCCGTTAAGAGTAACGTGTTCTCAATAGTATCAATATATGTAACTAGTGTACTTGCCCGTTAAGCATAACGTGTTCTCAATAGTATCAATATTTGTAACTAGTGTACTTGCCCGTTAAGAATAACGTGTTCTCAATAGTATCAATATTTGTAACTAGTGTACTTGCCCGTTAAGAATAACGTGTTCTCAATAGTATCAATATTTGTAACTAGTGTACTTGCCTGTTAAGAATAACGTGTTCTCAATAGTATCAATATTTGTAACTAGTGTACTTGCCCGTTAGGAATAACGTGTTCTCAATAGTATCAATATTTGTAACTAGTCTACTTGCCCGTTAAGAATAACGTGTTCTCAATAGTATCAATATTTGTAACTAGTGTACTTGCCCTTTAAGAATAACGTGTTCTCAATAGCATCAATATTTGTAACTAGTGTAGTTGCCTGTTAAGAAGAACGTGTTCTCAATAGTATCAATATTTGTAACTAGTGTACTTGCCTGTTAAGAATAACGTGTTCTCAATAGTATCAATATTTGTAACTAGTGTACTTGCCCGTTAAGAAGAACGTGTTCTCAATAGTATCAATATTTGTAACTAGTGTACTTGCCCGTTAAGAAGAACGCGTTTTCAATAGTATCAATATTTGTAACTAGTGTACTTGCCCGTTAAGAAGAACGTGTTCTCAATAGTATAAATATTTGTAACTAGTGTACTTGCCCGTTAAGAATAACGTGTTCTCAATAGTATCAATATTTGTAACTAGTGTACTTGCCCGTTAAGAATAACGTGTTCTCAATAGTATCAATATTTGTAACTAGTGTACCTGCCCGTTAAGAGTAACGTGTTCTCAATAGTATCAATATTTGTAACTAGTGTACTTGCCCGTTAAGAAGAACGTGTTCTCAATAGTATAAATATTTGTAACTAGTGTACTTGCCCGTTAAGAATAACGTGTTTTCAATAGGATCAATATTTGTAACTAGTGTACTTGCCCGTTAAGAAGAACGTGTTCTCAATAGCATCAATATTTGTAACTAGTGTACTTGCCCGTTAAAAATAACGTGTTCTCAATAGCATCAATATTTGTAACTAGTGTACTTGCCCGTTAAGAAGAACGTGTTCTCAATAGCATCAATATTTGTAACTAGTGTACCTGCCCGTTAAGAATAACGTGTTCTCAATAGCATCAATATTTGTAACTAGTGTACCTGCCCGTTAAGAATAACGTGTTCTCAATAGTATCAATATTTGTAACTAGTGTACTTGCCCGTTAAGAATAACGTGTTCTCAAAAGTATCAATATTTGTAACTAGTGTACTTGCCCGTTAAGAATAACGTGTTCTCAATAGTATCAATATTTGTAACTAGTGTACTTGCCTGTTAAGAATAACGTGTTCTCAAAAGTATCAATATTTGTAACTAGTGTACTTGCCCGTTAAGAATAAAGTGTTCTCAATAGCATCAATATTTTTAACTAGTGTACCTGCCCGTTAAGAATAACGTGTTCTCAATAGTATCAATATTTGTAACTAGTGTACTTGCCTGATAAGAAGAACGTGTTCTCAATAGTATCAATATTTGTAACTAGTGTACTTGCCCGTTAAGAATAACGTGTTCTCAATAGTATAAATATTTGTAACTAGTGTACTTGCCCGTTAAGAATAACGTGTTCTCAATAGTATCAATATTTGTAACTAGTGTACCTGCCCGTTAAGAGTAACGTGTTCTCAATAGTATCAATATTTGTAACTAGTGTACTTGCCCGTTAAGCATAACGTGTTCTCAATAGTATCAATATTTGTAACTAGTGTACTTGCCCGTTAAGAATAACGTGTTCTCAATAGTATCAATATTTGTAACTAGTGTACTTGCCCGTTAAGAATAACGTGTTCTCAATAGTATCAATATTTGTAACTAGTGTACTTGCCTGTTAAGAATAACGTGTTCTCAATAGTATCAATATTTGTAACTAGTGTACTTGCCCGTTAGGAATAACGTGTTCTCAATAGTATCAATATTTGTAACTAGTCTACTTGCCCGTTAAGAATAACGTGTTCTCAATAGTATCAATATTTGTAACTAGTGTACTTGCCCTTTAAGAATAACGTGTTCTCAATAGCATCAATATTTGTAACTAGTGTAGTTGCCTGTTAAGAAGAACGTGTTCTCAATAGTATCAATATTTGTAACTAGTGTACTTGCCTGTTAAGAATAACGTGTTCTCAATAGTATCAATATTTGTAACTAGTGTACTTGCCTGTTAAGAATAACGTGTTCTCAATAGTATCAATATTTGTAACTAGTGTACTTGCCCGTTAAGAATAACGTGTTCTGAATAGTATCAATATTTGTAACTAGTGTACTTGCCCGTTAAGAAGAACGTGTTCTCAATAGTATCAATATTTGTAACTAGTGTACTTGCCCGTTAAGAAGAACGCGTTTTCAATAGTATCAATATTTGTAACTAGTGTACTTGCCCGTTAAGAAGAACGTGTTCTCAATAGTATAAATATTTGTAACTAGTGTACTTGCCCGTTAAGAATAACGTGTTCTCAATAGTATCAATATTTGTAACTAGTGTACTTGCCCGTTAAGAATAACGTGTTCTCAATAGTATCAATATTTGTAACTAGTGTACCTGCCCGTTAAGAGTAACGTGTTCTCAATAGTATCAATATTTGTAACTAGTGTACTTGCCCGTTAAGAAGAACGTGTTCTCAATAGTATAAATATTTGTAACTAGTGTACTTGCCCGTTAAGAATAACGTGTTTTCAATAGGATCAATATTTGTAACTAGTGTACTTGCCCGTTAAGAAGAACGTGTTCTCAATAGCATCAATATTTGTAACTAGTGTACTTGCCCGTTAAGAATAACGTGTTCTCAATAGCATCAATATTTGTAACTAGTGTACTTGCCCGTTAAGAAGAACGTGTTCTCAATAGCATCAATATTTGTAACTAGTGTACCTGCCCGTTAAGAATAACGTGTTCTCAATAGCATCAATATTTGTAACTAGTGTACCTGCCCGTTAAGAATAACGTGTTCTCAATAGTATCAATATTTGTAACTAGTGTACTTGCCCGTTAAGAATAACGTGTTCTCAAAAGTATCAATATTTGTAACTAGTGTACTTGCCCGTTAAGAATAACGTGTTCTCAATAGTATCAATATTTGTAACTAGTGTACTTGCCCGTTAAGAATAACGTGTTCTCAAAAGTATCAATATTTGTAACTAGTGTACTTGCCCGTTAAGAATAAAGTGTTCTCAATAGCATCAATATTTTTAACTAGTGTACCTGCCCGTTAAGAATAACGTGTTCTCAATAGTATCAATATTTGTAACTAGTGTACTTGCCTGATAAGAAGAACGTGTTCTCAATAGTATCAATATTTGTAACTAGTGTACTTGCCTGTTAAGAATAACGTTTTCTCAATAGTATCAATATTTGTAACTAGTGTACTTGCCCGTTAAGAATAACGTGTTCTCAATAGTATAAATATTTGTAACTAGTGTACTTGCCCGTTAAGAATAACGTGGTCTGAATAGTATCAATATTTGTAACTAGTGTACTTGCCCGTTAAGAAGAACGTGTTCTCAATAGTATCAATATTTGTAACAAGTGTACTTGCCTGTTAAGAAGAACGTGTTTTCAATAGTATCAATATTTGTAACTAGTGTACTTGCCCGTTAAGAAGAACGTGTTCTCAATAGTATAAATATTTGTAACTAGTGTACTTGCCCGTTAAGAATAACGTGTTCTCAATAGTATAAATATTTGTAACTAGTGTACTTGCCCGTTAAGAATAACGTGTTCTGAATAGTATCAATATTTGTAACTAGTGTACCTGCCCGTTAAGAGTAACGTGTTCTCAATAGTATCAATATTTGTAACTAGTGTACTTGCCCGTTAAGAAGAACGTGTTCTCAATAGTATAAATATTTGTAACTAGTGTACTTGCCCGTTAAGAATAACGTGTTTTCAATAGGATCAATATTTGTAACTAGTGTACTTGCCCGTTAAGAAGAACGTGTTCTCAATAGCATCAATATTTGTAACTAGTGTACTTGCCCGTTAAGAAGAACGTGTTCTCAATAGCATCAATATTTGTAACTAGTGTACTTGCCCGTTAAGAATAACGTGTTCTCAATAGCATCAATATTTGTAACTAGTGTACTTGCCCGTTAAGAAGAACGTGTTCTCAATAGCATCAATATTTGTAACTAGTGTACTTGCCCGTTAAGAATAACGTGTTCTCAATAGTATCAATATTTGTAACTAGTGTACTTGCCCGTTAAGAATAACGTGTTCTCAAAAGTATCAACATTTGTAACTAGTGTACTTGCCCGTTAAGAATAACGTGTTCTCAATAGTATCAATATTTGTAACTAGTGTACTTGCCCGTTAAGAATAACGTGTTCTCAATAGTATCAATATTTGTAACTAGTGTACTTGCCCGTTAAGAATAACGTGTTCTCAAAAGTATCAATATTTGTAACTAATGTACTTGCCCGTTAAGAATAAAGTGTTCTCAATAGCATCAATATTTGTAACTAGTGTACTTGCCCGTTAAGAAGAACGTGTTCTCAATAGCATCAATATTTGTAACTAGTGTACCTGCCCGTTAAGAATAACGTGTTCTCAATAGTATCAATATTTGTAACTAGTGTACTTGCCCGTTAAGAATAACGTGTTCTCAATAGCATCAATATTTGTAACTAGTGTACTTGCCCGTTAAGAATAACGTGTTCTCAATAGCATCAATATTTGTAACTAGTGTACCTGCCCGTTAAGAATAACGTGTTCTCAATAGTATCAATATTTGTAACTAGTGTACTTGCCCTTTAAGAATAACGTGTTCTCAATAGCATCAATATTTGTAACTAGTGTACTTGCCCGTTAAGAATAACGTGTTCTCAAAAGTATCAATATTTGTAACTAGTGTACTTGCCCGTTAAGAATAAAGTGTTCTCAATAGCATCAATATTTTTAACTAGTGTACCTGCCCGTTAAGAATAACGTGTTCTCAATAGTATCAATATTTGTAACTAGTGTACTTGCCTGATAAGAAGAACGTGTTCTCAATAGTATCAATATTTGTAACTAGTGTACTTGCCTGTTAAGAATAACGTTTTCTCAATAGTATCAATATTTGTAACTAGTGTACTTGCCCGTTAAGAATAACGTGTTCTCAATAGTATAAATATTTGTAACTAGTGTACTTGCCCGTTAAGAATAACGTGGTCTGAATAGTATCAATATTTGTAACTAGTGTACTTGCCCGTTAAGAAGAACGTGTTCTCAATAGTATCAATATTTGTAACAAGTGTACTTGCCTGTTAAGAAGAACGTGTTTTCAATAGTATCAATATTTGTAACTAGTGTACTTGCCCGTTAAGAAGAACGTGTTCTCAATAGTATAAATATTTGTAACTAGTGTACTTGCCCGTTAAGAATAACGTGTTCTCAATAGTATAAATATTTGTAACTAGTGTACTTGCCCGTTAAGAATAACGTGTTCTGAATAGTATCAATATTTGTAACTAGTGTACCTGCCCGTTAAGAGTAACGTGTTCTCAATAGTATCAATATTTGTAACTAGTGTACTTGCCCGTTAAGAAGAACGTGTTCTCAATAGTATAAATATTTGTAACTAGTGTACTTGCCCGTTAAGAATAACGTGTTTTCAATAGGATCAATATTTGTAACTAGTGTACTTGCCCGTTAAGAAGAACGTGTTCTCAATAGCATCAATATTTGTAACTAGTGTACTTGCCCGTTAAGAAGAACGTGTTCTCAATAGCATCAATATTTGTAACTAGTGTACTTGCCCGTTAAGAATAACGTGTTCTCAATAGCATCAATATTTGTAACTAGTGTACTTGCCCGTTAAGAAGAACGTGTTCTCAATAGCATCAATATTTGTAACTAGTGTACTTGCCCGTTAAGAATAACGTGTTCTCAATAGTATCAATATTTGTAACTAGTGTACTTGCCCGTTAAGAATAACGTGTTCTCAAAAGTATCAACATTTGTAACTAGTGTACTTGCCCGTTAAGAATAACGTGTTCTCAATAGTATCAATATTTGTAACTAGTGTACTTGCCCGTTAAGAATAACGTGTTCTCAATAGTATCAATATTTGTAACTAGTGTACTTGCCCGTTAAGAATAACGTGTTCTCAAAAGTATCAATATTTGTAACTAATGTACTTGCCCGTTAAGAATAAAGTGTTCTCAATAGCATCAATATTTGTAACTAGTGTACTTGCCCGTTAAGAAGAACGTGTTCTCAATAGCATCAATATTTGTAACTAGTGTACCTGCCCGTTAAGAATAACGTGTTCTCAATAGTATCAATATTTGTAACTAGTGTACTTGCCCGTTAAGAATAACGTGTTCTCAATAGCATCAATATTTGTAACTAGTGTACTTGCCCGTTAAGAATAACGTGTTCTCAATAGCATCAATATTTGTAACTAGTGTACCTGCCCGTTAAGAATAACGTGTTCTCAATAGTATCAATATTTGTAACTAGTGTACTTGCCTGATAAGAAGAACGTGTTCTCAATAGTATCAATATTTGTAACTAGTGTACTTGCCTGTTAAGAATAACGTTTTCTCAATAGTATCAATATTTGTAACTAGTGTACTTGCCCGTTAAGAATAACGTGTTCTCAATAGTATAAATATTTGTAACTAGTGTACTTGCCCGTTAAGAATAACGTGGTCTGAATAGTATCAATATTTGTAACTAGTGTACTTGCCCGTTAAGAAGAACGTGTTCTCAATAGTATCAATATTTGTAACAAGTGTACTTGCCTGTTAAGAAGAACGTGTTTTCAATAGTATCAATATTTGTAACTAGTGTACTTGCCCGTTAAGAAGAACGTGTTCTCAATAGTATAAATATTTGTAACTAGTGTACTTGCCCGTTAAGAATAACGTGTTCTCAATAGTATAAATATTTGTAACTAGTGTACTTGCCCGTTAAGAATAACGTGTTCTGAATAGTATCAATATTTGTTACTAGTGTACCTGCCCGTTAAGAGTAACGTGTTCTCAATAGTATCAATATTTGTAACTAGTGTACTTGCCCGTTAAGAAGAACGTGTTCTCAATAGTATAAATATTTGTAACTAGTGTACTTGCCCGTTAAGAATAACGTGTTTTCAATAGGATCAATATTTGTAACTAGTGTACTTGCCCGTTAAGAAGAACGTGTTCTCAATAGCATCAATATTTGTAACTAGTGTACTTGCCCGTTAAGAAGAACGTGTTCTCAATAGCATCAATATTTGTAACTAGTGTACTTGCCCGTTAAGAATAACGTGTTCTCAATAGCATCAATATTTGTAACTAGTGTACTTGCCCGTTAAGAAGAACGTGTTCTCAATAGCATCAATATTTGTAACTAGTGTACTTGCCCGTTAAGAATAACGTGTTCTCAATAGTATCAATATTTGTAACTAGTGTACTTGCCCGTTAAGAATAACGTGTTCTCAAAAGTATCAACATTTGTAACTAGTGTACTTGCCCGTTAAGAATAACGTGTTCTCAATAGTATCAATATTTGTAACTAGTGTACTTGCCCGTTAAGAATAACGTGTTCTCAATAGTATCAATATTTATAACTAGTGTACTTGCCCGTTAAGAATAACGTGTTCTCAAAAGTATCAATATTTGTAACTAATGTACTTGCCCGTTAAGAATAAAGTGTTCTCAATAGCATCAATATTTGTAACTAGTGTACTTGCCCGTTAAGAAGAACGTGTTCTCAATAGCATCAATATTTGTAACTAGTGTACCTGCCCGTTAAGAATAACGTGTTCTCAATAGTATCAATATTTGTAACTAGTGTACTTGCCCGTTAAGAATAACGTGTTCTCAATAGCATCAATATTTGTAACTAGTGTACTTGCCCGTTAAGAATAACGTGTTCTCAATAGCATCAATATTTGTAACTAGTGTACCTGCCCGTTAAGAATAACGTGTTCTCAATAGTATCAATATTTGTAACTAGTGTACTTGCCCTTTAAGAATAACGTGTTCTCAATAGCATCAATATTTGTAACTAGTGTACTTGCCCGTTAGGAATAACGTGTTCTCAATAGTATCAATATTTGTAACTAGTGTACTTGCCCTTTAAGAATAACGTGTTCTCAATAGCATCAATATTTGTAACTAGTGTACCTGCCCGTTAAGAATAACGTGTTCTCAATAGTATCAATATTTGTAACTAGTGTACTTGCCCTTTAAGAATAACGTGTTCTCAATAGCATCAATAT
Organism: Caprella mutica; assembly: GCA_947561585.1. Taxonomy (NCBI): domain Eukaryota; kingdom Metazoa; phylum Arthropoda; class Malacostraca; order Amphipoda; family Caprellidae; genus Caprella; species Caprella mutica. The sequence continues at coordinate 55,478 of CANNZV010003429.1, forward strand.
TTGTAACTAGTGTACTTGCCTGTTAAGAAGAACGTGTTCTCAATAGTATCAATATTTGTAACTAGTGTACTTGCCTGTTAAGAAGAACGTGTTCTCAATAGCATCAATATTTGTAACTAGTGTACTTGCCTGTTAAGAAGAACGTGTTCTCAATAGTATCAATATTTGTAACTAGTGTACTTGCCTGTTAAGAAGAACGTTTTCTCAATAGTATCAATATTTGTAACTAGTGAACTTGCCCGTTAAGAATAACGTGTTCTCAATAGTATAAATATTTGTAACTAGTGTACTTGCCCGTTAAGAATAACGTGTTCTTAATAGTATCAATATTTGTAACTAGTGTACTTGCCCGTTAAGAAGAACGTGTTCTCAATAGCATCAATATTTGTAACTAGTGTACTTGCCCGTTAAGAAGAACGTGTTCTCAATAGCATCAATATTTGTAACTAGTGTACTTGCCCGTTAAGAAGAACGTGTTCTCAATAGCATCAATATTTGTAACTAGTGTACTTGCCCGTTAAGAATAACGTGTTCTCAATAGCATCAATATTTGTAACTAGTGTACTTGCCCGTTAAGAAGAACGTGTTCTCAATAGCATCAATATTTGTAACTAGTGTACCTGCCCGTTAAGAATAACGTGTTCTCAATAGTATCAATATTTGTAACTAGTGTACTTGCCCGTTAAGAATAACGTGTTCTCAATAGTATCAATATTTGTAACTAGTGTACTTGCCCGTTAAGAATAACGTGTTCTCAATAGTATCAATATTTGTAACTAGTGTACTTGCCCGTTAAGCATAACGTGTTCTCAATAGTATCAATATTTGTAACTAGTGTACTTGCCCGTTAAGAATAACGTGTTCTCAATAGTATCAATATTTGTAACTAGTGTACTTGCCCGTTAAGAATAACGTGTTCTCAATAGTATCAATATTTGTAACTAGTGTACTTGCCCGTTAAGCATAACGTGTTCTCAATAGTATCAATATTTGTAACTAGTGTACTTGCCCGTTAAGAATAACGTGTTCTCAATAGTATCAATATTTGTAACTAGTGTACTTGCCCGTTAAGAATAACGTGTTCTCAATAGTATCAATATTTGTAACTAGTGTACTTGCCTGTTAAGAATAACGTGTTCTCAATAGTATCAATATTTGTAACTAGTGTACTTGCCCGTTAGGAATAACGTGTTCTCAATAGTATCAATATTTGTAACTAGTCTACTTGCCCGTTAAGAATAACGTGTTCTCAATAGTATCAATATTTGTAACTAGTGTACTTGCCCTTTAAGAATAACGTGTACTCAATAGCATCAATATTTGTAACTAGTGTACTTGCCTGTTAAGAAGAACGTGTTCTCAATAGTATCAATATTTGTAACTAGTGTACTTGCCTGTTAAGAATAACGTGTTCCCAATAGTATCAATATTTGTAACTAGTGTACTTGCCTGTTAAGAATAACGTGTTCTCAATAGTATCAATATTTGTAACTAGTGTACTTGCCCGTTAAGAATAACGTGTTCTGAATAGTATCAATATTTGTAACTAGTGTACTTGCCCGTTAAGAAGAACGTGTTCTCAATAGTATCAATATTTGTAACTAGTGTACTTGCCCGTTAAGAAGAACGCGTTTTCAATAGTATCAATATTTGTAACTAGTGTACTTGCCCGTTAAGAAGAACGTGTTCTCAATAGTATAAATATTTGTAACTAGTGTACTTGCCCGTTAAGAATAACGTGTTCTCAATAGTATCAATATTTGTAACTAGTGTACTTGCCCGTTAAGAATAACGTGTTCTCAATAGTATCAATATTTGTAACTAGTGTACCTGCCCGTTAAGAGTAACGTGTTCTCAATAGTATCAATATTTGTAACTAGTGTACTTGCCCGTTAAGAAGAACGTGTTCTCAATAGTATAAATATTTGTAACTAGTGTACTTGCCCGTTAAGAATAACGTGTTTTCAATAGGATCAATATTTGTAACTAGTGTACTTGCCCGTTAAGAAGAACGTGTTCTCAATAGCATCAATATTTGTAACTAGTGTACTTGCCCGTTAAGAATAACGTGTTCTCAATAGCATCAATATTTGTAACTAGTGTACTTGCCCGTTAAGAAGAACGTGTTCTCAATAGCATCAATATTTGTAACTAGTGTACCTGCCCGTTAAGAATAACGTGTTCTCAATAGTATCAATATTTGTAACTAGTGTACTTGCCTGATAAGAAGAACGTGTTCTCAATAGTATCAATATTTGTAACTAGTGTACTTGCCTGTTAAGAATAACGTTTTCTCAATAGTATCAATATTTGTAACTAGTGTACTTGCCCGTTAAGAATAACGTGTTCTCAATAGTATAAATATTTGTAACTAGTGTACTTGCCCGTTAAGAATAACGTGGTCTGAATAGTATCAATATTTGTAACTAGTGTACTTGCCCGTTAAGAAGAACGTGTTCTCAATAGTATCAATATTTGTAACAAGTGTACTTGCCTGTTAAGAAGAACGCGTTTTCAATAGTATCAATATTTGTAACTAGTGTACTTGCCCGTTAAGAAGAACGTGTTCTCAATAGTATAAATATTTGTAACTAGTGTACTTGCCCGTTAAGAATAACGTGTTCTCAATAGTATAAATATTTGTAACTAGTGTACTTGCCCGTTAAGAATAACGTGTTCTCAATAGTATCAATATTTGTAACTAGTGTACCTGCCCGTTAAGAGTAACGTGTTCTCAATAGTATCAATATTTGTAACTAGTGTACTTGCCCGTTAAGCATAACGTGTTCTCAATAGTATCAATATTTGTAACTAGTGTACTTGCCCGTTAAGAATAACGTGTTCTCAATAGTATCAATATTTGTAACTAGTGTACTTGCCCGTTAAGAATAACGTGTTCTCAATAGTATCAATATTTGTAACTAGTGTACTTGCCTGTTAAGAATAACGTGTTCTCAATAGTATCAATATTTGTAACTAGTGTACTTGCCCGTTAGGAATAACGTGTTCTCAATAGTATCAATATTTGTAACTAGTCTACTTGCCCGTTAAGAATAACGTGTTCTCAATAGTATCAATATTTGTAACTAGTGTACTTGCCCTTTAAGAATAACGTGTTCTCAATAGCATCAATATTTGTAACTAGTGTAGTTGCCTGTTAAGAAGAACGTGTTCTCAATAGTATCAGTATTTGTAACTAGTGTACTTGCCTGTTAAGAATAACGTGTTCTCAATAGTATCAATATTTGTAACTAGTGTACTTGCCTGTTAAGAATAACGTGTTCTCAATAGTATCAATATTTGTAACTAGTGTACTTGCCCGTTAAGAATAACGTGTTCTGAATAGTATCAATATTTGTAACTAGTGTACTTGCCCGTTAAGAAGAACGTGTTCTCAATAGTATCAATATTTGTAACTAGTGTACTTGCCCGTTAAGAAGAACGCGTTTTCAATAGTATCAATATTTGTAACTAGTGTACTTGCCCGTTAAGAAGAACGTGTTCTCAATAGTATAAATATTTGTAACTAGTGTACTTGCCCGTTAAGAATAACGTGTTCTCAATAGTATCAATATTTGTAACTAGTGTACTTGCCCGTTAAGAATAACGTGTTCTCAATAGTATCAATATTTGTAACTAGTGTACCTGCCCGTTAAGAGTAACGTGTTCTCAATAGTATCAATATTTGTAACTAGTGTACTTGCCCGTTAAGAAGAACGTGTTCTCAATAGTATAAATATTTGTAACTAGTGTACTTGCCCGTTAAGAATAACGTGTTTTCAATAGGATCAATATTTGTAACTAGTGTACTTGCCCGTTAAGAAGAACGTGTTCTCAATAGCATCAATATTTGTAACTAGTGTACTTGCCCGTTAAGAATAACGTGTTCTCAATAGCATCAATATTTGTAACTAGTGTACTTGCCCGTTAAGAAGAACGTGTTCTCAATAGCATCAATATTTGTAACTAGTGTACCTGCCCGTTAAGAATAACGTGTTCTCAATAGCATCAATATTTGTAACTAGTGTACCTGCCCGTTAAGAATAACGTGTTCTCAATAGTATCAATATTTGTAACTAGTGTACTTGCCCGTTAAGAATAACGTGTTCTCAAAAGTATCAATATTTGTAACTAGTGTACTTGCCCGTTAAGAATAACGTGTTCTCAATAGTATCAATATTTGTAACTAGTGTACTTGCCCGTTAAGAATAACGTGTTCTCAAAAGTATCAATATTTGTAACTAGTGTACTTGCCCGTTAAGAATAAAGTGTTCTCAATAGCATCAATATTTTTAACTAGTGTACCTGCCCGTTAAGAATAACGTGTTCTCAATAGTATCAATATTTGTAACTAGTGTACTTGCCTGATAAGAAGAACGTGTTCTCAATAGTATCAATATTTGTAACTAGTGTACTTGCCTGTTAAGAATAACGTTTTCTCAATAGTATCAATATTTGTAACTAGTGTACTTGCCCGTTAAGAATAACGTGTTCTCAATAGTATAAATATTTGTAACTAGTGTACTTGCCCGTTAAGAATAACGTGGTCTGAATAGTATCAATATTTGTAACTAGTGTACTTGCCCGTTAAGAAGAACGTGTTCTCAATAGTATCAATATTTGTAACAAGTGTACTTGCCTGTTAAGAAGAACGCGTTTTCAATAGTATCAATATTTGTAACTAGTGTACTTGCCCGTTAAGAAGAACGTGTTTTCAATAGCATCAATATTTGTAACTAGTGTACTTGCCCTTTAACTATCCACACTTCCGGTCCCTCTGATTTCGCTAAAGTTATTTATTGAATAATAACGATACTATTATAGCATTGAGTATATAAATTTAATGACAGAGTTTGTAAGGAATTCATTAAAATCTAACACGTTTTCAAGTCAATTTTGATTAAGGTAATTAGTAAAATCATTTATTTATACATGCAATGTATTTCCAATAACATATTAAACTCTTTATTATAAGGAGGGATTGCTAAATAATTTTTATTTGTTTTTATTTTACCACCCCAATCTTAATCTTTCCATGTGTATTATTTCTTCTGTTTAATTAAAATTAAATCCTATTTTTTATTTCTGGCCTTCATATTTTATCCTGATGACATGTGTTGTGTCTCACGTTTTATGTGTTTTTTTTTCTGATTTTTTTATATATTTTACTTTTTTTAGTTTCTTGTTTTTTTTTACTTTTGTTTTGTGATTTTTCCTGTTTTTATTTTTCCTCGATCCTGTTTTTTTTTTCTTTTATTTTTATTTATAATTTTTATTCGTTATTTTCAAATTTCATTAAATTCAGAACTAAGTAATACATTATGCAGTCAATTTGAATTACATTTGGTTTTCATTGTTAAACTTTTTTAACATGTTTTTTAAGTTATTGATGATGTTTAAATTGAGTTTTTTCTCACATATTGTTTTCTTTTTCTATTGAATCACATCAATTTTATCTTTTTATTTAATATGTCTATAATACTTTTTGCTAACAATTTCAATTGGAAAAATAATAAGAAATACATACTGGAAATAGAACGAGACTATTGTGTAGAATGTAATAGATTGGACAGCATTGTACCATACATACTCTGTAATATATAGTATGATACCATATACACTGTATAATATACAGTATTATACCATGTATACTGTTTAATGTATATGTTTATATATTTTCTAGTAAATTATAAACGGTGCTAGGAAATTTCTGTCTCCGAAAATTCTGTCTCCGAAATCTCTGTCTCCGAAATCTCTGTCTCCGAAATTTTTGTCTCCGCAATTTCTCAGTTTATAACGGTGTTATTAGAGAACAGTAATAGAAAAAGATGAAATTACGAGTACTAAAATGTGTAGTGTATTTATTAAAAGCGGATAACATCATTAACTGTTGTAAAATGATACGCAACATTAGTAATTCAGAGACCGTAATTTCAAGTCCGATCATATTCTGAAACCGAAATTTCCGGCCACCATTATAAATTTTGAAAGTCTGCCCATATTTCTAAATTTTATTTTATATGTCTATTATATTTTATTATTTCATTCGTCTTAATTGCCCCCAGGGGCTCTATCCCAAATCTGTCTGTGGTGAATGGAAGAGAAGGGGGGTGGCGTCCCTTGGATTCATAATCCAAATTACAAAAGGCATCCCTGTTGTAATTTGAATTATGATTTTTTCAGTTTTTACCCTGTTTATCATTTTTTTAACGCTACTTGCAGTTTTAGAGGATAGCGCTAGGGTTATGCTCTTCAACTACGAGGTCTTAGATTTAGACTCGTAGGCTTCATTTGCTATCACTTCTTCATTTTCCTCTTAGATTTTGTGAGATTTTCTCTTTATCCGTGAGTGCAGCCACCGATTCTTGAGTCAGTTTTCGTTGCATTCCTTGGTAAGTGACTGCACTTACAGAGTAGCTTCTCTGCATCCATAAGCACCGTAGGTGACTTTGTTCATAGAGTCACTTTCCTTTCTGACTGCTTCTTCCAGTCCCTTGTATTTAATTTCCTTTTGACCTCGGCGATATGGCCTTTGGTTCCGAAACAAACCTTTAACCCCCTATACAAACAAAATCAATAACTACATTACTTAATTCACGCCTCATTCATCCGTAGAATAGGCTTAGGCTTATCTAATAGGGAAAAGCCTAATAAATAACATTAATAAATAAACTAATTAGGTGCTATCTTCGTTAGCCCATTAAGCCTATCTGTGGCGCTATATCTTCCAGGAAAACTCTCCAGCTAAGTCCCGATATAGGATAGCGTCAAGATATTGATAAGCTAAGTAAAAGCTAAAGTTATGTTACTAATAAAAGGGAGATAAGTCATGTAGGCTAAGTTACGATATATCGGTCAGCTACACATATTCGGTCACATAAGAAAGTTGATACTATAATATTTTATTTTATTTGTATGTAGGTATGATGGATACCAACGAAAATATCAATTGAAAATAAAGGTATCCATGATACCTACGGTTATCATGGATACCAATCAAAATTAAGTGATAATTATTCTATCCGTTTTTCTTATCTGATCGAATTTTGAAACCTACCAATAAATTGTAACTAACCCTTATCTTGAACCTGTTGGTAACGTGTTTTAAGTAGGTTTCTATGAATGAAATTGGTAATATAGGTTATATAATAAAGAGGTGATCTTGTCTGAACTAGAACATGTTAGTGCAATTCATAAATGTATAGTGATTGTATATATATATATGATTACTATAGTTATAGTATTTACATGTTACAAATATATTTGAATAATATATATCTTAGATGAATATAGTCACCATATACGTTGGGAAATATTTTCTAAAATTATACATAAATATGGTCAATCTTCTTTCGAGAAGCCTAGCAATCGTTTGAAATGCATTGATATGAATGATGTACATTTATATGTTTATTATAGGTGTCAAGCTCAGGTAGATTATAGGTGGTACACACACTTATAGGTGGTAGGTACACTTATAGGTATCTTCGCCCTCAAATTAGGGTATCTCAGGCCCGTTGATTTCAGGGTAAGTGCTTGATGATGGGTTTCGATCATTCTGGGTAACTCTGAATTGTTGGCTAATTGGCTAATGGTGGGTGTATTTGTACCTTTATTATGTTAACAGGTAGAAAGAGTATATAATGGTTAGCCATGAATGGTATTCTGGTAGAGATTACTATCTCAGAAAAGAGTATCTGTGATGATTTCAACAAACACTAATTTCAAATTTCAAAAACGTTATAAATTGTAAATATTCGAAATTGGTCTGGGTACACGATGACCAATTAGTAAGATATGAAAATAGTAGAAAATTAGAAACTGTAATTTGTGATATTAGCATCTTGCTGTGGCTCTTTTCTCTGATAGTACATCATCACAGTGACTCTTTTCTCTGATAGTACATCATCACAGTGACTCTTTTCTCTGATAGTACATCATCACAGTGACTCTTTCCTCTGATAGTACATCATCACAGTGACTCTTTCCTCTGATAGTACATCATCACAGTGACTCTTTTCTCTGATAGTACATAATCACAGTGACTCTTTTCTCTGATAGTACATCATCACAGTGACTCTTTTCTCTGATAGTACATCATCACAGTGACTCTTTTCTCTGATAGTACATCATCACAGTGACTCTTTTCTCTGATAGTACATCATCACAGTGACTCTTTTC
>CANNZV010003430.1:0-63598 GCA_947561585.1 Caprella mutica
ATATAATATATATATATATATATATATATATATATATATACATATACATATAATTTTAAAAAATGATTTAAAATGTTAAATTATCGAAAGTGTGAAACTGCCGAATAACTCAGAAATTACCTTATAAAGTAAAAGAATAAATCAATACGTTGGGAGTATTATCAAGAATGAAGACAAATCATATTAGATATTGGTGATTCAATAATCATTAATAAATTATTTATTAATTATTATTAATTAATAACTAATTTCAGGGGGGGAAATGAAGTAAAAAACTATGATGCAATATGTTCACCAAATTATTTCATTCTCTTAACATTCATATAATGAAATAAATAAAAAATATAACATTTTATTCATAAATAACGTTTTTATCGATGTTTTAAATCAGATTCAGTTCGCACTAAAGGTTTTTATCTAGTTTCGGACACTCATTAAATATATATAACAAATATTCAGCAGCTTTCATTTTGAAAAATATAGGAAAACATCTTAGTTTACGATATTAGTATTAATAACATCATAAAATGTTTCCCCACGAGTATTATTGCGTTCATCCATTTTGTTTAGATATAATTATACTGAATCGCTTTCACTAATTCATGTTTGAGTGAATTTCATGTATTAAGAAGAAGGGAAAGTATATATCATATTATGATCACTTTATTAATAGTTGAATTTTATTTCAATATTATTATCGAATTTGGGATGGTTAAATTGGTACGTGGTATATTCCAATTCGTTTAAACACTTACTTGTTTTATAGTCCAAATTAAGTTATAATATCTATCATAACAGCTTTTAAGGTTTAAATATTAATGCTAAAGTATTAATCATTGCTGATGCTTTCATTATCATTGGTATTAATTCTGAATGAAAAACTAAATTTAACCTCAGATGTCAAAATTGATAAACAGTAAAAATTGTGACAAAATAGTATTTGAGAAGATCATACAGTAAAGGTAACAGAAACAATACATTAAATTAATTAGTGTATATGCTACTAGAAATTCTCTCATTCACATATATCAATCACTGAATTTCGATTAAATCTCACCACCTACCATAACAATATCATCATTTCCCCTGAATTAAACTGTTTCGTATCACTCTGTCTGAAACGAAAAAGTTTTTTATGCATGCATATGTATTTTGCTTTCATCAAAGATAAGAAGGAATGCAAAATAGGAATCCAACTTCAAACAGTTCAGACACGAGAAACCTCGAGAATTATTGGATTCCAATCATTTGCAAAGGTCTTTGATGCTCCATAGCTGCCGTTACATGTGGGGGTATTTGGGCAGCAACACAGTTTGGTTAGATTCAACAGATTCACTGACGTAACACTAAGGTTTTTCAGTGTTATGGGTTAGTAATGGTGGTCTCTTGGTGTCTTAACTAAGTTATAGATTGCATAAGTTAGTTACAGATGATGAAGTGAGCAGAGCGAGATAGTCATAGATTATCTTGGTAAAGATTTTGAACTAGTTACTCCTTTTACCTAATTGTTTAGCAGCTTTAGCTTCTGCGCTTAATCGTGAACCCTTTATGTCTTAAGGCAATGATTCTCGGCCAATGTTGTCCCAATATTGCCATTGTTGTGCGAATATTGGCAATGCTGTCCCAATAGGAATATTGGCAATGCTGTCCCAATATTGCCAATGTTGTCCCAATATTGCCAATGTTGTCCCAATATTGCCAATGTTGTCCCAATATTGGAATTGTTGTGCCAATATTTTCTTAGACGACCGGATAAACACATTTGTAATCTTTCATATATTAGAGCACATGTGTACGCTTTATTACAATAGTTAAATGCCTATTGTGATATTTCTCTTTTAAATTTTCTTTTATTATTTGATACACTTATATCACAAGATTAGCACAAAATTCTCGTGTTTTTTTATCGACTAAGTATGTGAAGTCTCATTATTGTAATCACCAGTTAAATAGATATAAGAATAGTGGGTTTATTATACTGTCCGTCCTAGAAAAGCTTATTTAAAGGCTTTTCTCCACTTCTAACTAGCACTAGTTTAGTTGTATATAGTGTCACAGAATAATTCATTATCAATTTTATAGATTGGCTAAATCATGAAATTGAATTCTTTAAATCAGTAAAAGTTGCTGGAATCTATTGACGACTGTTATCGCATTCAATATATTTAATTGGATGTTTTGAATGTTTTCAGTTGTCGGTAGTTTTCAATTGGAAAATATATTCAACTAGATAATGTGCACTCGGTTCTCTCCCTAAATTTAAGAAACTGCTTAATGGATAATAAGTAATCGCAATTTGGTTCAATACTTTTTGAGTTATTGAGTTATAAATGACCTTGACTTTAATCTTTGAGCTTTGACCCGATCGCTCACAAAATGTAACAAAATGGTTCCTGCATATTGACCAATCACCCTACCAAGTTTCATGCAATATGGTTCTATACTTTTTGAGTTATAAATGACTATGACCTTGACCTTTGACCGGGCACTAAATTTCAAGCATTTGGTTGAACATTTTTTCAGTTAAGCGAATAACAAGATGATAAATAAATAAATAAATAAATTCCGATGAAAATATGACCTTCCCGCATTCTGCGAAGGTAATGATAGAATATCACCTATGTAGTATGTACGGCGATAATTTATTCATCGAAAATTCAATTGTTATTAATTTTCGTTAGACATATTTATGGAGATTCTGTCTATACTGTTTATAAATATATTTTACGCTGATAAAATAAAAGACTGTTAATCATAATCTCTTTCATTATTGAAGACTTCTCAATTACAAGGTTAAATAACTTAGCGGTTATAATAATTGAAATAAATTGATCCATTTCGAGAATTTTTTTTGTTTTGATATGCTTCAATATTTGTAATATATCCACATTGTTTTTGCAGCTCAAAGAGGTTTTCTCTGTGATGTTTCCGAAACAGTCGGTATAATGTGATCACTCAATATTTATCCTAACATTCGGATTCTGTTATCAGTTTATTGACAATGCCATTCAGAGTGAATTGAATTTACTCAGAGGTTTACAATCACATCGATTGAGGTAAATTATCTGAAGAGTGTATTTACATTATTGGGAGAGAAAAGAAACGCTATGTATATGAAATATCACCAATTGTAATGGTATTGTAATAATTAAAAGGTGTTTTACACTATCCTTATATGTACGTTAGTAAGGTTTTGACAATGTGCGTTTAAAATCATAGATCCTAGAGATATTATAGACTTAATGAATTAAAGACTATTCTATCGTTCTAAATCAGTGCTACATAGTATTCAATACCATTTCATTTTGTCTATGATATTCTTAAGATCTATGATTTTATATGCATATTGTCACAGCCCTACTTAATTATAAGGTAGCTAATACCCTAGTAGATAATTATTCAAGGACTCTATTATAGATATCTGGAAATGATCATTTGATAATAATTATTTAATTATTAACAGTATGTAAACTATTTGTTAAATATTTGACTGGAACAAAAATTGAAGTACTCGTTTACTTTTCACATCACAAAATTAACAATCAACAAAGAAAATTAATAAAATGAAAAGAAATTTCATCCAAATTGTAGAGAGAATAGGATAAAATCACTCTAATTGTTTTTCAACAACTTGAGACCAAAATATATATTTGCTAGTCTCTTCATAACGTTATTTAATAAATATTTTTCCCTCGCATTGTTTGCTGGAATAAATTTGATTGCAAGCCATGTACACAGGACTCTAACTTCAGTTAAACTGGAGTAATGATTTTTTTCCCTCAAATATATTTAAACAAAAAAGTCATCACTCTAGGCGACAAATTTTTCTATCACAAACCCTATTCATTTTTGGTCTACTCCAAAACAAAGTTGGATTGCTAGAAACCACATAAAAAGGGTATAAAAAGCGTTCAATTTATTCTCCTCTGTAAAAGTTAATTATAAAAGTTTGAGGCCAATCTCATGAGTAGAATAAAAATGATGCCTGTGATTCGGACTCAGTTAACTCGAGATATAATAATTGATATGGTCCTCTCAATGATTACGCTTGATGGATGCATAACGCCTACCACTCAGTGAATTATTTGTTACTAGTGTATTTGCCCGTTAAAAATAACGGCTCTTCAATAGTAATTTATTACCCGTTCTTAGTTTTTTTTAGTGAATTCAAATATAATTCATTTTTCTGCTTAAACTAATACTTTTCTCATAGATAAAAACATTTAAAAATCGAATAAATACAGAGTAATTTAAATATCACGTCAATATATTCCCGTGCGTATCATAGTTACATTCTTCATGTTTAAAACCCGTCGTGTAAAAGCGGACACCAAATAAATAAATAAATAAACACACGAGGGAAATTATTAGTATAGATAGATCTGTAAATTTAGTGACACAAGGAATTGGGAAGTATACTGAAGAAGTTTCTTCTTTGTAACGATTGACTTCCAATTGACATTCAGGTATCAATTCAATCTCACAAATGTTTCGTATATGGGGATATATTTCATTTGTTATCGGTGAATGAAGTTAATTAATTTAAAATTTCACATAATCATATTTTACATAAATGAGTTCTTTATATTCTAGTCTACCATAAAAATATAATTCAGAAGTTTAATTTGATATTTCCTAAAGATTTCCTCTTTCTTTACCAAAAAATTGAATATTGACCATTTTTGAATTCATATTCTTATAACTTTTATTGTTTTTTTCAATTTGAAATTTGTATAATTATTGTGCTATGATTAATATAGAGAAACCTTCCTCTCTAATTAATTGAATATTGCAGAAGTAGTCAATTTTCTAGTCCAGCTAATAACTGCGTTATCTCTATTCCAATTCTCACATACTTTTCCGGATATATTTTACTACTATACTTTTAATATTTTATCATTTTTTGAAGTTTTCAGCAGTTTATTCTAGAGGAATGTGTCTTCATGTCAATCAAAGCAGAAAAAGAGAGAAATGAATCCGAAAAACATTTTTAAAAAATTGTCAAATTTTTAATTTTTGGAAATTTTTAAAATATATGATATACCGAAAAACACTATAATGGTAGCTATCTGCAACTTTTTTAAATTCCATTCTATCTTTAGTATTCATTTTATCAAAAAAATGTTAGGAACTGAAATTAAATATTTCATATAATATCAAAATTCGGTTACATTGGACTGCAAATAATAAAAGATGGTTCTGAAACTAAACTCTCCATTGAATTAAACTAGATTAGCATCGGAATGTCAAGGCTTCACAATTTATACACGTTCTACTCTGCCCCATCATATTCCATAGATTCAGCTCTTATACCTCTCTCAATGACTTATTATATGGTGAATTCATCATCAGGAGGAGGTCTGAAAGGACCACACAGATCTCACCTTCCAGTTGCAGATTCCAAACAACTCTGCAAAGTCAAATTAACTTCGCAAACTGAAGTTAATGAAGAAATCCTGATTCAGTTGGCAGAATGGTACGATATGGCCTATAAAGTCGATATTATAAGTGATCATTAGTTATCTTTGTTAGTAGTTTCCTGTACAAAATATTCAACATCGAGCTACTATTATGAAACTAATAATATGAATATAGTCTAGATATTAAAAATCATAAATAAGAACTATATAATACATCTTGATAATTTGTAATGAATTTCCAAAAATATATATTTTAACATCTTCAAAATTACTTTTAATAATGATATTTGGATTGATAACATATCAAATAATGCATTTTCTACATGACGAATTACAATAACATTTTCATCATTCCATATATTAACCTATTGCTTCCCATCTTCCAATTTATAAAGACCGAAAAGAGTAGAGAAGTCTGAGGAAGTTGCTAACATTAGGTCTCAGTCCCTCATTGGCCTATTTGGACTGTTTCCAGCCTCTAAAGAAAGGAAAAAGGTTTTATGGACTTTTTTTCATCACTGCACGGATGATTAATCGGATGTTTATTTTCTCACATTAAATCTCTTTAAACATTCTGTAATTATTACACAGTTGGTTAACTTTGTCACAATGGATTGAGTAGTTGTTAGTTACTATATAAATTAAATTAATAAATACATTCATTCAAGTACAGTACAATCATTTAAAAAAAATGAAATTTGAAATAGGAAATAAGTTATTAATTTTCTAAAAATGGTTGTAATTTTTTAGTGAAAATTTTTTCTATAACTATACTAAAAATTACTTACATCAAACTTTATAAAAATACAGGGAAAACCATCACAGTAATTAAATAGAACACCGACCTAATAGAGACCTTTAATTAATGGTTTCGTGTAATGTAAATAATTATTCTTGCTAATATCTGTTAATTTTGCAACATTGTATATACTTCATTTGTACTTTTTAATATCTTTTATAAGTAAGGTCTAAAATAGTGAATAAAGTTGCGACAATAAATTCTACATCATTTATATTAAGTATGTTTGTTGTAATGGCTTCCTTGAAGTTATAATTAGGTTATTGTCGCTGAGTTTATTTGGGTAGTAAGTTCTTTGAGTTTATTGGACGGCTTGAAGAGGATCAAATTATCTCAGAGTTGCTACTACCAATTCTCAAGCCACTCATTTCTAAGCAAAATATGCAACTAATTAAAATGGCAGTATTATGCATGTAATTCATTAAATCATGTAGAATGCAATTTAATACAATCATTGAAACGCAATCTAAATGAGGGTAAGCTTTCAAGGTTAGTAAATTAGTCAAAGATATCCAAGAACTTTCAAACATTCAGAACATCAAGAATTGTCGCTAACAACCTTCATATATTTTGGAAGAAGTTCCACAAACTTTTGATCTAGTTTGTCTGTTGCGCATTGCTGTCATCATAACTTATTCGAATTACAACAGTGCTTGCTACAGCTCTCGGGATTCACATTTAAAAGCTTAGGAGTATCTACTTTATGACCATCAAGTTAAAAAGGAAATTTGAGATACATTATCTTCAAAATTTTAATTAAAAGGTGAATTATCTATTAAAAAAGTTGACTTCCTATAGTAGGATTTATGATAAAAATAATCATAGAAAAATGTATGTAATTGTATATATTAATGGATTTTTGATTTTTCTCTATCCAATAATCAAATGGTTTTATATCTTGAAAATCTACCGTCCAAGCTAACTGCTGTAAATTTTCTTTTCTATATAGACTGTGACATTGGCCATATTGTATTTTCCAATTTTCTTGATTTTTCTAAGGCATTTCATTGCGTTGACCAACCATATAATCTACTATCAAAATTGTATAACTAGAGGTGTGATTTTTAGATGGTTGGAGTTGTATTTTTCAAATCATATGCAAACAATGAGAATTGGTACTTCGTCCTCTTTCATATGCAGTGATGGGATTCTAGAGATCGCACCAGTTTAAAATATAAAAGTTCGCAGAAGCGTCTGAACCTGTTCATGGAATTCCTTTTTCCAGTGAAATATACATAATTTTCTGGATTAAAAAAATATGATATTTCAAATCGTTGGAAGAACGCGTGCTAAAAAGCTGCAGACTGTGCATACTTTTATTCTTGGAGTGCGTATTGAACGTGTGTAGAACGTGGTGGTCACTGAGCAGCCATTTTTTTTTAAATTGATAGGTATGAAATATAGTACCACAATGATTACGTCATCATTATCTTTAACTATAAATAGAGTTTTGTAGTTTTCAATTGTAATTTAACCCTTTCGAATCTGACAGGACACATAAGTTACAGCAGACATACTTTTCCCCAAGTCAGTGATAGGATTCAAGGAATCAAGAGGTTTGCTCCTAGTTGCTATACAGTTTGAATCCCACCTCTGTTCATATGTAAATGTGGAACTCATTGTAGTTATTGTTTGATTTTTTCATCATGAGAAGTCGCATTCTTCTAATAACTTTAAATTTATAAATTTTAAGATTCACTATCTTTCAGGTTTGAGTAGAGTGAGAACACCCCATAGTCACTTGTTGTTCTCTCGGTAGTAACAGAGGTGCATAACCCTTGTGTCTAATAGGTTGTCTATTGACACAGATAAAACTAAATATATTATATTTTCTTACCGTAAAGATACACTGTCCAAATTTTATCAGTTTCCAATAAAAATTAGTACAGAAACACATGTGCAGAACTAATATTTCCAGCTGATCTGCTCAATAGTGAATAATCGGTAGCCATTTTGGTGATTGGTTGCTTGTTTCAGCGTTCCAGCATTATATGTATACATGTTAGTACTTACAAAGTTGTCATGATAAATTGAAATATTAATTATATTAGGATTATGTAACTTGAAAACTACGATAATACATTGTATATTATTATCATTTTTTGTCCATCAAAGACTAAAACTTTTCGTTTCATCTGGTGAATCATTGGTAACTGTCAGAACAGTGAATCATTGGTAACTGTCAGAACAGTGAATCATTGGTAACTGTCAGAATTGGTAACTGTCACAATTGGTAACTGTCAGAATTAGTAACTGTCAGAATTGGTAACTGTCAGAATTAGTAACTGTCAGAACAGTGAATCATTGGTAACTGTCAGAATTGGTAACTGTCACAATTGGTAACTGTCAGAATTAGTAACTGTCAGAAGTGGTAACTGTCAGAACAGTGAATCATTGGTAACTGTCAGAATTGGTAACTGTCAGAATTGGTAACTGTCACAATTGGTAACTGTCAGAATTAGTAACTGTCAGAATTGGTAACTGTCAGAATTAGTAACTGTCAGAACAGTGAATCATTGGTAACTGTCAGAATTGGTAACTGTCACAATTGGTAACTGTCAGAATTAGTAACTGTCAGAAGTGGTAACTGTCAGAACAGTGAATCATTGGTAACTGTCAGAATTGGTAACTGTCACAATTGGTAACTGTCAGAATTAGTAACTGTCAGAATTGGTAACTGTCACAATTGGTAACTGTCAGAATTAGTAACTGTCAGAAGTGGTAACTGTCAGAACAGTGAATCATTGGTAACTGTCAGAATTGGTAACTGTCACAATTGGTAACTGTCAGAATTAGTAACTGTCAGAATTGGTAACTGTCACAATTGGTAACTGTCAGAATTAGTAACTGTCAGAAGTGGTAACTGTCAGAATTGGTAACTGTCAGAATTGGTAACTGTCAGAATTGGTAACTGTCAGAATTGGTAACTGTCAGAATTAGTAACTGTCAGGATTGGTAACTGTCAGAATTAGTAACTGTCAGGATTGGTAACTGTCAGAATTGGTAACTGTCAGAATTAGTAACTGTCAGAATTGGTAACTGTCAGAATTAGTAACTGTCAGAATTGGTAACTGTCAGAATTAGTAACTGTCAGAACAGTGAATCATTGGTAACTGTCAGAATTGGTAACTGTCAGAATTAGTAACTGTCAGGATTGGTAACTGTCAGAATTAGTAACTGTCAGGATTGGTAACTGTCAGAATTAGTAACTGTCAGGATTGGTAACTGTCAGAATTGGTAACTGTCAGAATTAGTAACTGTCAGAATTGGTAACTGTCAGAATTAGTAACTGTCAGAATTGATAACTGTCAGAATTGGTAACTGTCAGAATTAGTAACTGTCAGAATTATTAACTGTCAGGATTGGTAACTATCAGAATTGGTTACTGTCAGAATTGGTAACTGTCAGAATTAGTAGCTGTCAGAATTGGTAACTGTCAGAATTAGTAGCTGTCAGAATTGGTAACTGTCAGAATTAGTAACTGTCAGAACAACATTCCAGAGGTGATTCCTATAGGTACACTTCCTTCCATCTCACTAAATTTTCAAGATATTTTTCAAAAACCAGTACATGATGACAAATGCATTATTTCCCCTGCCTCTTAGAAAAATTATTCGAATATTCAGTGACAATTCTTGCAGCCAGATGAGAACTTGCGTTATCATTCATTTATGAATACCACATTTTCTGCAAAAATAAATTCTTCTTCTTAGCCATGTATGAGGTGTTCCTCAATGAAATAATTGCATTGCTTGGCTCTCATCTTCACTCCATCTGTGGTTCTGAAACGACTCACCATTTCATTACCAATTATTTCAGCCACAAGCATTACACCACCACCTTCTTCCTTAAACCAATTCCGATATAAAATTAGTCCCTCCTTGAAATACCAATACTCTTCTTCATCAAAAGTAGGTCGACATTCATGAGTAAACAAAATATGTTGAAAATATATCTTATTAAAATTTATAAAAATTATAAAATTTAAAATTAGATTAATCTTATTTATCTCCATCCACACTTTACGTTTGTTTCTCAAGACTCGGCGTCAAGTTATATAGTGCATCAGGTACTCCAGCGTTTTCGAAAACTCCTATGTCAGACCAACCGTTGCAAAGCTCATGTTAACGGTTCAATTCTTTGGTTATTTCTAATGTAGATAGCCTAAATGTATAAATAGGAAGCCAATGAATAAGCTCTGACTTCTCAGCTTGGCCCAGAGTATACCCTTATGTCTCATCTTGCATAAAATGTTGGCACGTTAAAACAACCAACAAATCATCAAGATACTTGCACTTTGTTTTCTATTATGTAGATCTGCTTAGAATATTAATTCTGCGTATGCATTTTAAAATTCTGCTTCACACATGACAGGGATTCGTCCGGGACGTAACCGGTTAGTGTTTTTTATCACTGCGAGGAGCCGGTACTGTGTGAATGTGTCCGTTCAAATTAAAGTAACGATATATTTTTTCACAGACCCTGAATCACTGAGAAGAGACGGACCGGTGACGTCCCGGATGGATCACTGACATGTGTAAAGCAGCCATTACTGTTTCCAAATTTCACTTATATACACTGCATTGAGATATAGATGTACTAGCGCTATCTCCAAGATACAATCATGAATTTACCTTAGAAGCTCAAAATCTTAGATCAAATTGTCCCTTTTTTCCATTATTTAGACTGGGTAACACTTTGAAACATGCATTAGAATATTCAAAACAATTAATCACAGCATGGATGGATCTGGTCAGTCATTCTTAAACCCATATGTGTACTATCGAAGAAAAGAGTCTAAGCATGATATTAATTTGCCACATTCCATTTTCTAATTTTCCCTTATTTTCAAATCTTCCAAATTTGTCGTCGTGCACCCTAACCAATTTAAAGATATTTACAAGCATTACGATTAGAAAGGTGTACTAAATGTGAAATTAGTAAACTGTCTAAAAATCACTACGGGTACATTTTATCAACAGAACTATAAGTCATAAGAGTGTCATTTTATTGACATTATTAGAGCAATTAGCACAGTAACTAATCAACAAATTTTATTCAAGTTGTTAAATATTTCTCATATTTTAACTTCCTATTTATAAACTTATACAGGGTATTCCAAATGCTGTCTCTAAACGTTCCGAAACACGAACGCTTATATATATTGAAAACGAAATAAGTAAAATCTTCTAGCAAGAAGATATTTGAGTCTATATAATTACTGTACATATTATTTTGGGACTTTAAATACAAAAAAAATCTTATAAAAACATTACTAATTTAGATAATTATATATTAATTGTACTTTTTTACATTGTTCATGAAGAATCTACGCCTAGAAGGATCCATTAAAGCTAATAATGCAAAGAAAAAGTAAATATCGACTGTCGATAGAAAATCCTTTTCTTCACAATGCAATTCCATTAGTTTGTATTTATATAAATTGTGGCCTCTTTTCTGTACGACGAGAAACTGCTTTTTATGTTTGGAAATGAGAAGCGAAATTATAAATAAGGAATTCGAACAGACGAATGATATCGTAGAACTAAATGGAGCAATCTTGATGCAGATTGAAAACGGGTATTCGAACCTAACATTTATTGTATTAATGTTGACTGTGTGTTGGTATTACTATATAAATGGGGCTATCTGCCTTCCAATATATATATAGTTTCTTCAACGAAATATCGATATTTGTATTCAGATGTGTTAATTAAAGATTCAAAAAAGAATTCATTAATCAATTTTATTATTGGACGTTTATGTGGTATCCATTGGAATCATTTATTGAAAGTCAATGTATATCATGAAAGTGATTAAATTAATCAAATAACAGTTCCTAATTGTTCATCTAGTTAAATATAATTCAATTCAATTGTCACAATGTGAGATATTAATTAGAATCCTAAAATGCAAACTGGAGAATAAGGTAATAACTATAGCAAGTGAATCTCTACTGGAGGCTAAAAACTGTCTGAATGCCAGAGTTGCAGAGATTCGACTCAGAAGTCTAATCGAATAATGCACTGAATTCGAAACCAAATCTCCGAGAATATTCTTTCTGGAAGTTCAGTCAGGCGGAAATTCAGAAGTATATGGTTTTTTGGGGAGATCCAGTTAGAAGATGTAAATTCTGGTTATTATTCTTGTGCTTTTGATCAAATATTGTTTAATTTCTCAAAATAATTCCCTTTAACTCTTCATCGTTTTTATGATTATATTAAGTTATAAAAAATAAAATAAAACGGTTTAATTTACGATAAAGCGTTAAACTTTTTAATAAAACTGTCTTTTAGATTTTCAACCTCGATAGACTACTTAACATTTCCTTATTTCTGCACCATTTACTATACTTTTTTTTTACCTCAGGTCACTATTTTCTATCAATCGATGTGTTTCATCTATGTAATAGAGTTATTCACAAAACAAAGCAACATTCTCAAATTAAATAGAAATGATAAATATTTTCAAAATATAACCACAGTCAGTACGATATTCTTTCCCCTGAATAATTCAGATTTTGAGATGCAAACCCAGTGATTTCGACCTCGAAACACACGAATCAGACTACTTGGACTATTCTGTAGAGTAAATTTATTATTTCCAAACACTTTGACTACAAATTCATGAACTAAAACAAATCTAAGAACAAATTCAGTGCATTAAGCTTCGGCGATATAACCTTGTCAATAAATTGTGTTCAAATCCAACAATTTGTTTTCTCTGGTTATATTATACAGTGACCCTATGAATAACAACCTACAATGCTAAGCTTTGTCCAGAACAAACCGTCCTGACTTTAAGCATTCGATTTACACTATTTTATGAAGAGTTATTTTCTAATTAAAAATATCTATCGAAATATATGCTCCTTTTACTTTCAATATTTCAGTAGAAAATATTTTAATTTAAAATAAAAGTATCATGAAATCTTTAAATGTCTCAAATTATTGAGCAGCAGTTATTATTGTAATAAAAAAATTAAAAGAACGACAACTGACAATTGCTAGAATTTCATTACAATGATTTTTGCAGAAAAATTCAAGTATTTTTCAGTAGCTCCTTAATACTCAAGTCGATGGGGAATATTATTTCTTAATAACATCAACTTCGTGCTGCATTGAAATCATCTTTTTTCTTTTTGTTCCAATTCCTCTAGGGGATTCTGAAATGTTCGCTTCAACAACCGTAGACTTTTGACGCTCTGACTTAACTACTAAGTACTTTTCTTTGTACTTACTGCATTGCAGCTCATAAATAGTGAGTTTAAGAAGGTGAATAAGAGTAACAATTACTCTCTAGAAGTTCAAATGAGGATCTTACAGGAACTTTATTCGCTGAAAATGAACAATTTAGATAATTCGTATGTGAAATTATATTAAACATGGAGTTCTCTGAGGGATTCTTTTTAAAACTAATTAAGGCAAAATAAATCATTAACTGTATTGAGGCGAATTGGTAACTTTTAGTTTACCAGATTCGTTAGGTGGTTAACTGGTGGTTTAACTGGTGGTTTACTTGTGGTTTAACTCGTGGTTTACTGGTGGTTTTACTGGTGGTTTAACTGTTTTTTTAACTGGTGGTTTTACTGGTGGTTTAACTGGTGGTTTACCTGGTGGTTTATTGGTGGTTTAACTGGTGTTTTAACTGGTGGTTTACTGGTGGTTTAACTGGTGGTTTACTGGTAGTTTAACTGGTGATTTATCTGGTGGTTTAACAGGTGGTTTTACTGGTGGATTAACTGATGGTTTAACTGGTGTTTTGACTGGTGGTTTACTGATAGTTTAACCGGTGGTTTACTGGTGGTTTAACTGGTGGTTTATCTGGTGGTTTAACCGGTGGTTTATCTGGTGGTTTAACTGGTAGTTTACTGGTGGTTTAACTGGTAGTTTACTTGTGGTTTAACTGGTGGTTTATCTGGTGGTTTAATTGGTAGTTTACTAGTGGTTTACCTGGTAGTTTACTTGTGGTTTAACTGGTGGTTTATCTGGTGGTTTATCTGGCAGTTTACTAGTGGTTTAACTGGTAGTTTACTGGTGGTTTAACTGGTAATTTACTGGTGGTTTAACTGGTGGTTTACTGGTGGTTTAACTGGTGGTTTACTGGTGGTTTAACTGGTAATTTACTGGTGGTTTAACTGGTGGTTTACTGGTAATTTAACTGGTGGTTCAACTGATGATTTACTGGCGGTTCAACTGGTGGTTCAACTGGTGGTTTACTGATGATTTAACTGGTGGTTCAATTGGTGATTTACTGGTGGTTCAACTGGTGGTTCAAGTGGTGGTTTAACTGGTGGTTTACTGATGATTTAACTGGTGGTTCAACTGGTGGTTTACTGGTGGTTTACTGGTGATTTAACTGGTGTTTTAACTGATGGTTTAACTGGTGGTTTACTGGTGGTTTAACTGGTAGTTTACTGGTGGTTTAACTGGTGGTTTAAATGGTGGTTTACTGGTGGTTTACTGGTGGTTTAACTGGTAGTTTACTGGTGGTTTAACTGGTGGTTTAACTGGTGGCTTACTGATGATTTAACTGGTGGTTCAACTGGTGGTTTACTGGTGGTTTAACTGGTAGTTTACTGGTGGTTTAACTGGTAGTTAACTGGTGGTTTAACTGGTGGTTTACTGGTGGTTTACTGGTGATTTAAATGTTGGTTTAACTGGTGGTTCAACTGGTGGTTCAACTGCTGGTTTAACTGGTGGTTTACTGGTGGTTTACTGATGATTTAACTGGTGGTTCAACTGGTGGTTTACTGGTTGTTCAACTGGTGGTTCAACTGGTGGTTCAACTGCTGGTTTAACTGGTGGTTTACTGGTGGTTAACTGATGATTTAACTGGTGGTTTACTGGTGGTTTAACTGGTGGTTTACTGGTGGTTCAACTGGTGATTCAACTGGTGGTTCAACTGGTGGTTCAACTGGTGGTTCAACTGGTGGTTTAACTGGTGGTTCAACTGGTGGTTTAACTGGTGGTTTAACTAATGGTTTAACTGGTGGTTCAAACTTCAACTGGTGGTTCAACTGGTGGTTTTAATGGTGGTTTAACTGGTAGTTTACTGGTGGTTAAACTGGTGGTTTACTGGTGGCTTAACTGGTGGTTTACTGGTGGTTTACTGGTAGTTTAACTGGTGTTTCAACTGGTGGTTTAAATGGTGGTTTAACTGGTAGTTAACTGGTGGTTTAACTGGTGGTTTACTGGTGATTTAAATGTTGGTTTACTGGTGGTTTAACTGGTGGTTTACTGGTGGTTTAACTGGTGGTTTACTGGTGGTTTACTGGTAGTTTAACTGGTGTTTCAACTGGTGTTTCACCTGGTGGTTTAACTAATGGTTCAACTGGTGGTTTAAATGGTGGTTTAACTGGTAGTTAACTAGTGGTTTAACTGGTGGTTTACTGGGGGTTTACTGGTGATTTAAATGCTGGTTTACTGGTGGTTTAACTGGTGGTTAACTGGTGGTTTACTGGTGGTTTAACTGGTGGTTTAACTGGTGGTTTAACTGGTGGTTCAACTGGTGGTTCAACTGGTGTTTCAACTGGTGGTTTATCTGGTGGTTTAACTGGTAGTTTACTGGTGATTTAACTGGTAGTTTACTGGTGGTTTAACTGGTGGTTCAACTGGTGGTTCAACTGGTGGTTTATCTGGTGGTTTAACTGGTAGTTTACTGGTGGTTTAACTGGTGGTTTAACTGGTAGTTTACTGGTGGTTTAACTGGTAGTTTACTGGTGGTTTAACTGGTGGTTTAACTGGTAGTTTACTGGTGGTTTAACTGGTGGTTTACTGGTAATTTAACTGGTGGTTCAACTGATGGTTTACTGGCGGTTCAACTGGTGGTTTATTGGTGGTTTACTGATGATTTAACTGGTGGTTCAACTGGTGATTTACTGGTGGTTCAACTGATGGTTTACTGGCGGTTCAACTGGTGGTTCAACTGGTGATTTACTGGTGGTTTACTGGTGATTTAACTGGTGTTTTAACTGATGGTTTAACTGGTGGTTTACTGGTGGTTTAACTGGTAGTTTACTGGTGGTCTAACTGGTGGTTTAATTGGTGGTGTACTGGTGGTTTACTGGTGGTTTAACTGGTAGTTTACTGGTGGTTTAACTGGTGGTTTAACTGGTGGTTTAACTGGTGGTTTACTGATGATTTAACTGGTGGTTTAACTGGTGGTTTACTGGTGGTTCAACTGGTGGTTCAACTGGTGGTTTAACTGGTGGTTTACTGGTGGTTTACTGATGATTTAACTGGTGGTTCAACTGGTGGTTTACTGGTTGTTCAACTGGTGGTTCAACTGCTGGTTTAACTGGTGGTTTACTGGTGGTTCACTGATGATTTAACTGGTGGTTTACTGGTGGTTTAACTGGTGGTTTACTGGTGATTCAACTGGTGGTTCAACTGGTGGTTCAATTGGTGGTTCAACTGGTGGTTTAACTGGTAGTTTACTGGTGGTTTAACTGGTGGTTTAACTGGTGGCTTACTGATGATTTAACTGGTGGTTCAACTGGTGGTTTACTGGTGGTTTAACTGGTAGTTTACTGGTGGTTTAACTGGTAGTTAACTGGTGGTATAACTGGTGGTTTACTGGTGATTTAAATGTTGGTTTAACTGGTGGTTCAACTGGTGGTTCAACTGCTGGTTTAACTGGTGGTTTACTGGTAGTTTACTGATGATTTAACAGGTGGTTCAACTGGTGGTTTACTGGTTGTTCAACTGGTGGTTCAACTGGTGGTTAAACTGCTGGTTTAACTGGTGGTTTACTGGTGGTTCACTGATGATTTAACTGGTGGTTTACTGGTGGTTTAACTGGTGGTTTACTGGTGGTTCAACTGGTGATTCAACTGGTGGTTCAACTGGTGGTTCAACTGGTGGTTCAACTGGTGGTTTAACTGGTGGTTCAACTGGTGGTTTAACTGGTGGTTTAACTAATGGTTTAATTGGTGGTTCAAACTTCAACTGGTGGTTCAACTGGTGGTTTAAATGGTGGTTTAACTGGTAGTTTACTGGTGGTTAAACTGGTGGTTTACTGGTGGTTTAACTGGTGGTTTACTGGTGGTTTACTGGTAGTTTAACTGGTGTTTCAACTGGTGGTTTAAATGGTGGTTTAACTGGTAGTTAACTGGTGGTTTAACTGGTGGTTTACTGGTGATTTAAATGTTGGTTTACTGGTGGTTTAACTGGTGGTTTACTGGTGGTTTAACTGGTGGTTTACTGGTAGTTTAACTGGTGTTTCAACTGGTGTTTCAACTGGTGGTTTAACTAATGGTTTAACTGGTGGTTCAACTGGTGGTTTAAATGGTGGTTTAACTGGTAGTTAACTGGTGGTTTAACTGGTGGTTTACTGGTGATTTAAATGTTGGTTTACTGGTGGTTTAACTGGTGGTTAACTGGTGGTTTACTGGTGGTTTAACTGGTGGTTTAACTGGTGGTTCAACTGGTGTTTCAACTGGTGGTTTATCTGGTGGTTTAACTGGTAGTTTACTGGTGGTTTAACTGGTAGTTTACTGGTGGTTTAACTGGTGGTTCAACTGGTGGTTCAACTGGTGGTTTATCTGGTGGTTTAACTGGTAGTTTACTGGTGGTTTAACTGGTGGTTTAACTGGTAGTTTACTGGTGGTTTAACTGGTAGTTTACTGGTGGTTTAACTGGTGGTTTAACTGGTAGTTTACTGGTGGTTTAACTGGTGGTTTACTGGTAATTTAACTGGTGGTTCAACTGATGGTTTACTGGCGGTTCAACTGGTGGTTTATTGGTGGTTTACTGATGATTTACCTGGTGGTTCAACTGGTGATTTACTGGTGGTTCAACTGATGGTTTACTGGCGGTTCAACTGGTGGTTCAACTGGTGATTTACTGGTGGTTTACTGGAGATTTAACTGGTGTTTTAACTGATGGTTTAACTGGTGGTTTACTGGTGGTTTAACTGGTAGTTTACTGGTGGTCTAACTGGTGGTTTAATTGGTGGTGTACTATTGGTTTACTGGTGGTTTAACTGGTAGTTTACTGGTGGTTTAACTGGTGGTTTAACTGGTGGTTTACTGGTGGTTTACTGGTAGTTTAACTGGTGTTTCAACTGGTGTTTCAACTGGTGTTTCAACTGGTGGTTTAACTAATGGTTTAACTGGTGGTTCAACTGGTGGTTTAAATGGTGGTTTAACTGGTAGTTAACTGGTGGTTTAACTGGTGGTTTACTGGTGGTTTACTGGTGATTTAAATGTTGGTTTACTGGTGGTTTAACTGGTGGTTAACTGGTGGTTTACTGGTGGTTTAACTGGTGGTTTAACTGGTGGTTCAACTGGTGGTTCAACTGGTGTTTCAACTGGTGGTTTATCTGGTGGTTTAACTGGTAGTTTACTGGTGGTTTAACTGGTAGTTTACTGGTGGTTTAACTGGTGGTTCAACTGGTGGTTCAACTGGTGGTTTATCTGGTGGTTTAACAGGTAGTTTACTGGTGGTTTAACTGGTGGTTTAACTGGTAGTTTACTGGTGGTTTAACTGGTAGTTTACTGGTGGTTTAACTGGTGGTTTAACTGGTAGTTTACTGGTGGTTTAACTGGTGGTTTACTGGTAATTTAACTGGTGGTTCAACTGATGGTTTACTGGCGGTTCGACTGGTGGTTTATTGGTGGTTTACTGATGATTTACCTGGTGGTTCAACTGGTGATTTACTGGTGGTTCAACTGATGGTTTACTGGCGGTTCAACTGGTGGTTCAACTGGTGGTTTAACTGGTGGTTTACTGATGATTTAACTGGTGGTTTAACTGGTGGTTTACTGGTGGTTCAACTGGTGGTTCAACTTGTGGTTTAACTGGTGGTTTAATGGTGGTTTACTGATGATTTAACTGGTGGTTCAACTTGTGGTTTACTGGTTGTTCAACTGGTTGTTCAACTGCTGGTTTAACTGGTGGTTTACTGGTGGTTCACTGATGATTTAACTGGTGGTTTACTGGTGGTTTAACTGGTGGTTTACTGGTGGTTCAACTGGTGGTTCAACTGGTGGTTCAATTGGTGGTTCAACTGGTGGTTTAACTGGTGGTTCAACTGGTGGTTTCACTGGTGGTTCAACTGGTGGTTTAACTGGTGGTATAACTGGTAGTTTACTGGTGGTTAAACTGGTGGTTTACTGGTGGTTTACTGGTGATTTAAATGTTGGTTTACTGGTGGTTTAACTGGTGGTTTAACTGGTGGTTTAACTGGTGGTTTACTGGTGGTTTACTAGTAGTTTAACTGGTGTTTCAACTGGTGCTTTAAATGGTGGTTTAACTGGTAGGTTACTGGTGGTTTACTGGTGGTTTACAGGTGATTTAAATGTCGGTTTACTGGTGGTTTAACTGGTGGTTTACTGGTGGTTTAACTGGTGGTTTACTGGTGGTTTACTGGTAGTTTAACTGGTGGTTTACTGTTTGTTTACTGGTAGTTTAACTAGTGGTTTAACTGGTGGTTTACTGGTGGTTTATCTGGTGGTTTACTGGTAGTTTAACTGGTGGTCAACTGGTGGTTTACTGGTAGTTTAACTGGTGGTTTAACTGGTGGTTTAACTGGGGGTTTACTGGTGGTATAACTGGTGGTTTACTGGTGGTTTACTGGTGGTTTATCTGGTGGTTTACTGGTGGTTTACTGGTGGTTTAACATGTTGTTCACTCACTAACCTCCAGTTTATTAGTCACACTGAGATTTAGTAGACGCTGATGCTTCATTTACTCCGTCACAAGATGTAGAACACAATATATATTGACAGCTAGGGGCTACCTTGGGGACTGAAAAGAAAATTGTTTGAAATTGTTTCTACGTAATTTAATTAACGATTATTTGAATATCAGAATTATATTAATATGATTATATAAATATATAAGACAAGTTGAAAGAAAGAAATGCATATTAATATTATACACATTATCTAATTTGCCATTAGTAAAAACCTATCAAAATATTTTTCTGTATATATAACTACATATATATTTTTCAAGGCGATATTAAATCCAGAAAAAAAAATTCAAAGAAGAATATTTGGCTTCCATTTTATTACCACTCAGTTTAATGCTGTGCACAGGTGTGAGGTAGAAATAGAAAACAGGTGTGACGTCACACTCTCCATATTATATATATTATGTACAATAAACACATTATGTGCATTTCATGCATTAGCTATGTACATTATTTTCATTATATTCACAGAAAGAATGATGAAATTAGACATACAAATTAATTATAATAATATAAATTAAATTCATATGAATTTCATGTTCATTACTCGTTAGTGATATGAGTACCTAACTAAAAATTTAAAAAATATAATCAATGTATGAAACCTATTATAACTAGTAAATGAATGGGATAATTAATTTATTAATATTTTTCAATTCAGTGACATTTATTGTATGTTACAAACAAATAAAATATATTCATCTTCACTCTATTAAATATTATTGTTATAAAATTTAATTCTCCATGTTATACTTTTCTGCCGTCATAAAGTTGAAATAAAACAACGTCATAAAGATTTTTATTTATTTTAACAGGCTGGATATAACCCTTCTGAAATACAAAATAAAATTAATGAATTAATATCAAATATTAATCTGAAAAGTAATTAATACAGTCCCAACAATGAAATAAAATCATCAATAGCATATATATTGTAACTATATTTAGGATACGAAAACCCAGTTTGAATCAAATAAACAATTATAGGTTCACTTTTTATTTTCCAATATACCAATTCAGAAAACAATAATTAAATTGAATACATTCAATTTTAAAAGTTTATGTAGTCAAAATAAATGTTTTGGGTGAATCAAACATTCTTTAATTATAGATTTAATGTTTATTTCAGTATGTTGCATGTAATATTTAAACATTAATCACGTTTTACAGCGCTATTTCATAATAGATTCTCAGTTTAGTAAACATGAAATAAGCTTGAAGGAAGCATTTTAATTATTTAATAGAGCTATTTATTCACAGTGTCCCTCATATTTATGCTTAAGAGAATCCGTACTCATAAACATAAGAAAATTACGAAATACTTCAAAGGACACTAAGTTAAATGATCTAAAAACGCCATTCTACTCAACAAAAGACATTGTAAATAGTAAAAACTAGGCATTTTACAAAACTTATTACCCGAATATTAAGTTTTCATCAAACTGTCACATGAGATGAAATAATGGTACTTGTAATTATTATAGTGCTAGAATAATTCTGTCCCCTCGATACAAGTACAAAAGATAAGTGAGTCCAGGCCCACCCTTATATATTACATATAAATAATAATGTAGTGAGCTTTGAGCGATTTCGTGATTTGAGCATTAGCAATTGTTGAGCTATTTAATCAAAATAAACATCTCCGTTTATATAATCAGTTACTGTTTTATTGTATCAACATAGATTATAATTATGATTTGGAAGTTCCTCTAACGTCCAACAGATATATGTCATTGCTTAAGTTTTAATCTAAAACCATTTAACTTATATTTAGTGGTAACTGAAGGTATAATTTTATTACAAATATTATCCACCGTGGAAAGAATAATACCCTATTCAATGTTATTGCTCTAATACAATAATCGCTACCGTCGAATTACATTAAGGATGTTATCTTAGGACAAAAACACATCTGGTAACTACTAGATGTTGGCATGTCCCCTTCTGTTAGAGAGAATTATTGCTTTCCTCAGGTACGCGAATAAGCGTCACGAATCACGCAGCTAACGTCTTTGTGACCCTCACGAATGTGCTCCCTGCACGCGATTCGTGAACCACATTCCCTCTAATTGTATTTAAGATTTTAAATGAGTTATGTGCAGTTGGTTCATTCGAGGGAAAATGTTAGAGGAAAAGAGTTTGAGATTGTTCAACCTAATTAGATAAACTAAATATACAGTCTGTAAATCATTTTCAGAATCCCTTTAAGTGGTTAGATATGGAAATGGTAGATACTGCATGTAGAGAATTTCCTGTACATATGAGATGTGTTGAAGACAAGAAATATTTTATTGGAAAAAAATTTATTAATAAAAACATTTTATCGAAAAAGAAATTCTATCATAAAGATATTCTATCACGAAGATATTCTATAGAGAAAAGGATAATCATCAGAAATAAGAAAATATTTAATAAAAATTCTACCGGGGTAACCTTCAACGATAGCAAATTAGAAGGAAATCGTTCTACGGTTCCAGTCACTGCAGCAATGACTCCTTTTTCAAAATCACTGCAGCAATGACTCATTTCTAATAACTGCAGCAATGACTCATTTCTAATCACTGCAGCAATGACTCCTTCTAAAAATCACTGCAGCAATGACTCTTTTTCAAAATCACTGCAGCAATGACTCCTTTTCAAATTCACTGCAGCAATGACTCCTTTTCAAAATCACTGCAGCAATGACTCCCTTTCAAATTCACTGCAGCAATGACTCCTTTCCAAATCACTGTAGCAATGACTCTTTTCCAAATCACTGTAGCAATGACTCCTTTCCAAATCACTGCAGCAATGACTCCTTTCCAAATCACTGTAGCAATGACTCCTTTCCAAATCACTGTAGCAATGACTCCTTCCCAATCACTGTAGCAATGACTCTTTTCCAAATCACTGTAGCAATGACTCCTTTCCAAATCACTGCAGCAATGACTCCTTTCCAAATCACTGTAGCAATGACTCCTTTCCAAATCACTGTAGCAATGACTCCTTCCCAATCACTGTCATTGCATCTCACAGTATTTGGTCTCAGCTCTAAATTCAGATGGTCAATGGTGAATATTCCAGTTCCTTGCATAGAGGGAAGCAAAAGTTTCGAAATTAAACCGCCAGTCTAGAGCTTGAATTTGAAAACTTTTAATAGATTGTTCTTTGAACTGTGAAGACCTGGTTAACTCTGCTGCTGGTTAACTCTGCTGCTGGTAACCTCTGCTGCTGGTTAACTCTGCTGCTGGTTAACTCTGCTGCTGGTTAACTCTGCTGCTGGTTAACTCTGCTGCTGGTTAACTATGCTGCTGGTTAACTCTGCTGCTGGTTAACTATGCTGCTGGTTAACTATGCTGCTGGTCAAATCTGCTGCTGCTTAACTCTGCTGCTGGTCAACTCTGCTGCTGCTTAACTCTGCTGCTGGTCAACTCTGCTGCTGGTTAACTCTGCTGCTGGTCAACTCTGCTGCTGGTTAACTCTGCTGCTGGTTAACTATGCTGCTGGTTAACTCTGCTGCTGGTTAACTCTGCTGCTGGTTAACTATGCTGCTGGTTAACTATGCTGCTGGTCAACTCTGCTGCTGCTTAACTCTGCTGCTGGTTAACTATACTGCTGGTCAACTCTGCTGCTGCTTAACTCTGCTGCTGGTCAACTCTGCTGCTGGTTAACTCTGCTGCTGGTTAACTATGCTGCTGGTTAACTCTGCTGCTGGTTAACTATGCTGCTGCTTAACTCTGCTGCTGGTCAACTCTGCTGCTGCTTAACTCTGCTGCTGGTCAACTCTGCTGCTGGTTAACTCTGCTGCTGGTCAACTCTGCTGCTGGTTAACTCTGCTGCTGGTTAACTATGCTGCTGGTTAACTCTGCTGCTGGTTAACTCTGCTGCTGGTCAACTCTGCTGCTGGTTAACTCTGCTGCTGGTTAACTATGCTGCTGGTTAACTCTGCTGCTGGTTAACTCTGCTGCTGGTTAACTATGCTGCTGGTTAACTATGCTGCTGGTCAACTCTGCTGCTGCTTAACTCTGCTGCTGGTTAACTATGCTGCTGGTCAACTCTGCTGCTGCTTAACTCTGCTGCTGGTCAACTCTGCTGCTGGTTAACTCTGCTGCTGGTTAACTATGCTGCTGGTTAACTCTGCTGCTGGTTAACTATGCTGCTGCTTAACTCTGCTGCTGGTCAACTCTGCTGCTGCTTAACTCTGCTGCTGGTCAACTCTGCTGCTGGTTAACTCTGCTGCTGGTTAACTATGCTGCTGGTTAACTCTGCTGCTGGTTAACTCTGCTGCTGGTTAACTCTGCTGCTGGTTAACTCTGCTGCTGGTTAACTCTGCTGCTGGTTAACTATGCTGCTGCTTAACTCTGCTGCTGGTTATTTTTGCTGCTGGTTAACTCTGCTGCTGCTTAACTCTGCTGCTGGTTAACTCTGCTGCTGCTTAACTCTGCTGCTGGTTAACTCTGCTGCTGGTTAACTCTGCTGCTGGTTAACTCTGCTGCTGGTTAACTATGCTGCTGCTTAACTCTGCTGCTGGTTATTTTTGCTGCTGGTTAACTCTGCTGCTGGTTAACTCTGCTGCTGCTTAACTCTGCTGCTGCTTAACTCTGCTGCTGGTTATTTTTGCTGCTGGTTAACTCTGCTGCTGGTTAACTCTGCTGCTGCTTAACTCTGCTGCTGGTTAACTCTGCTGCTGGTTAACTATGCTGCTGCTTAACTCTGCTGCTGGTTAACTCTGCTGCTGCTTAACTCTGCTGTTGGTTAACTCTGCTGCTGCTTAACTCTGTTGCTGGTTATTTTTGCTGCTGGTTAACTCTGCTGCTGGTTAACTCTGCTGCTGCTTAACTCTGCTGCTGGTTAACTCTGCTGCTGGTTATTTTTGCTGCTGGTTAACTCTGCTGCTGCTTAACTCTGCTGCTGGTTATTTTTGCTGCTGCTTAACTCTGCTGCTGGTTATTTTTGCTGCTGGTTAACTCTGCTGCTGGTTAACTCTGCTGCTGGTTAACTCTGCTGCTGGTTAACTCTGCTGCTGCTTAACTCTGCTGCTGCTTAACTCTGCTGCTGCTTAACTCTGCTGCTGGTAACCTCTGCTGCTGCTTAACTCTGCTGCTGGTTAACTCTGCTGCTGCTTAACTCTGCTGCTGGTTAACTCTGCTGCTGGTTAACTCTGCTGCTGGTTAACTCTGCTGCTGGTTATTTTTGCTGCTGGTTAACTCTGCTGCTGCTTAACTCTGCTGCTGGTTATTTTTGCTGCTGCTTAACTCTGCTGCTGGTTATTTTTGCTGCTGGTTAACTCTGCTGCTGGTTAACTCTGCTGCTGGTTAACTCTGCTGCTGGTTAACTCTGCTGCTGGTTAACTCTGCTGCTGGTTAACTCTGCTGCTGGTCAACTCTGCTGCTGGTTAACTCTGCTGCTGGTTAACTATGCTGCTGGTTAACTCTGCTGCTGGTTAACTCTGCTGCTGGTTAACTCTGCTGCTGGTTAACTCTGCTGCTGGTTATTTTTGCTGCTGGTTAACTCTACTGCTGGTTAACTCTGCTGCTGGTTATTTTTGCTGCTGGTTAACTCTGCTGCTGGTTATTTTTGCTGCTGGTTAACTCTACTGCTGGTTAACTCTACTGCTGGTTAACTCTGCTGCTGGTTAACTCTGCTGCTGGTTATTTTTGCTGCTGGTTAACTCTACTGCTGGTTAACTCTACTGCTGGTTAACTC
The DNA here is from genome assembly GCA_947561585.1 of Caprella mutica. Taxonomy (NCBI): domain Eukaryota; kingdom Metazoa; phylum Arthropoda; class Malacostraca; order Amphipoda; family Caprellidae; genus Caprella; species Caprella mutica. The sequence goes on from CANNZV010003430.1 coordinate 25,603, forward strand.
TGCTGCTGGTTAACTCTGCTGCTGGTTATTTTTGCTGCTGGTTAACTCTGTTGCTGGTTAACTCTGCTGCTGGTTAACTCTGCTGCTGGTTAACTCTGCTGCTGGTTATTTTTGCTGCTGGTTAACTCTGCTGCTGGTTAACTCTGCTGCTGGTTAACTCTGCTGCTGCTGGTTAACTCTGCTGCTGATTAACTCTGCTGCTGGTTAACTCTGCTGCTGGTTATCTCTGCTGCTGGTTATCTCTGCTGCTGGTTAACTCTGCTGCTGCTTAACTCTGCTGCTGCTTAACTCTGCTGCTGGTTAACTCTGCTGCTGGTTATCTCTGCTGCTGGTTAACTCTGCTGCTGGTTAACTCTCCTGCTGGTTAACTCTGCTGTTGGTTATTTTTGCTGCTGGAATATCGCTAGCACCAAATTATCAACAGAAACTTTCATCAATAGCTACAAATGATCTTTTAATATTCTAGACACTAAATGTCACTTGAAAATTTAAAACAATAGATTTATACAGAAGCGGAATATTCTCAATATTGTTTCTTATTAGGTCGGTAAAATAGAATTGAAAATATTCAGTGGGATATTCACATAATCAAACCACAAATTATTTAATATTTCTAAATTAAATCGCATTGAACTATATAAATTGTGATATTGAACTAAGTATCGAAAGACAGAGCATCGAAAGAGAGAGTATCGAAAGACAGAGCATCGAATGAGAGAGTATCGATAGACAGAGTATCGAAAGACAGAGTCTCGAAAGACAAAGTATCGAAAGACAGAGTATCGAAAGACAGAGTATCGAAAGACAGAGTATCGAAAGACAGAGCATCGAAAGACAGAGTATCGAAAGAGAGAGTATCGATAGACAGAGTATCGAAAGACAGAGTATCGAAAGACAAAGTATCGAAAGACAGAGTATCGAAAGACAGAGTATCGAAAGACTAAGTATCGAAAGACTATGTATCGAAAGACAGAGTATCGAAAGAGAGAGTATCGATAGACAGAGTATCGAAAGACAGAGTATCGAAAGACAGAGTATCGATAGACAAAGTATCGAAAGACAGAGTATCGAAAGACAGAGTATCGAAAGACAGAGTATCGAAAGACAAAGTATAGAAGGATATAGTAAAAACAGACAAAATATAGAAAATGAAAGTATAGAAAGACAAAAATAGAAGGACATATAGCATAGAAAGAAAAATGTATAAAAAAAGTTAAGGCCCTGCCTCTCTAGCCTGGTTCAATAAAGACAAAAGAAGACCACCTACAATTGAGCCCGAAACAATTGGGCCCCAAGACAATAATTTTTGGGCCCAAGATAATTGAGGACATAAAAAAATGTTACAACATTCTTCACTTTTTTGTGCAATCTTGATTCTCAGTATTTGTACGTAATCTTGCTCTCTAATCTTGATCTAAATTAAAAATAGTAGTGTGACGATATTGAGTTGTTTTGTGCCTCGCTCGCTCTGTACCACACTTCAATAACATTAGTGGTACGAGGCAGATATTCCATGACACTGTTGAAGAAACTCCACACACATGGTTTGAAAAGAGAATTTAGTCTATTTCTTCTGAATGGCCTTCATATTGACGAAATAAACCTTAATGAACCATTAAGTAAAAGTTAAATATGATGAATACAGTGTTCTTTTATAGAAAGGCAAAATCTTAATTCTCCTCGTTGTAGTTGTGGTTCCGATTCCACTTTTATCAGAGTCTTTGGTATCAACTTAATTTGCTACTGTAATAACAAAGTAAATCTTCTCTATAGTGTCTGCTGTAAAAAATTTATTAATGTGATCAATAGTGGCCCTGGGCCCAAATTTCTTGGGGATCAATTGTACTAGGCTCAATTGAATTGGGGGCCAATTGTCACGGACCCAAATGTCTTCAGCTCAATTTTCGGCGAGTCCAATTGTCGGGACCCATGCAATTGAATTGGGCCCAACTGTCGGTCAATCAACAAAATTCAAACTTCAAGTTAGTATAACTAATATAGGTATGTATGTTATTTTTAAAGAAAGATTTCACCATTTGATCAATTTTTCATTCGATCAATTTTCTATTCGATCAATTTTCCATTATTATAAAATCGATCGAATTTTCGATACTTTGTCCTTCAATACTCTGTCTTTCGATACTTTGTCTTTCGATACTTTGTCTTTTGATACTTTGTCTTTCGATGCTTTGTCTTTCGATGCTTTGTCTTTCGATGCTTTGTCTTTCGATACTCTGTCTTTCGATACTCTGTCTTTTGATACTCTGTCTTTCGATGCTTTGTCTTTCGATATTCTGTCATTCGATACTCTGTCTCTCGATGCTTTGTCTTTCGATACTCTGTCTTTCGATACTCTGTCTTTTGATACTCTGTCTTTCGATGCTTTGTCTTTCGATACTTTGTCTCTTGATACTCTGTCTTTCGATGCTTTGTCTTTCGATGCTTTGTCTTTCGATACTTTGTCTTTCGTTACTCTGTCCTAGTACCGTCTAATCCACCACCAAATGCACTGTTTTGTAAGAAAACATTCATATTGCTAAACTAAAAATCTGCAATACAACATTATCCAGATTGAATGCAAGAAATATTTAGCTATAATTAACTAACCCATTTTATTCATTCAGACATCTCATGAAATATTTATATAAATTCAGAACTAATGTTAAAAGATTTTAATCATTGTAACCCTTTAAATTTTTCATGAGCTCAGTCTACCTAGAAACTACATCACAAAAACATCACTTTTCTATCCCAAAATATGATGACAGGCAACATAGTGTTGCGGGAGCTTAAAAAGAACACTCACCAATAAATATAGGCAATAAATCAAGAGACTATAATTCAGAGCAGCTAACTTGTTGCTCCATTGAGTAGCACCTCCTGTCTCGTCTGATACTGAAATGTACTCGCCAGCGAGAGAAATTCTCGCTAGCGAGGGGAATCCTTTCGCAACAAGAAAATAAAAGAGACTCTAGGGGTGATTCTTTGGATAGAAATTATTGACTTTGAATCTTAATGGCAAGAAAGTAGTCTATAGATTCTCGAAAGATAAATGACCTACCAAAGTACATTATTATCTGAGAATGATAAAGCATGCATCAGTTTCTATAATATCCACATTGTCTTTGCCAGAATGTCGGATGTTGCGAGCTTAGTTGTTTTCGTTTCTTCTGTTTTCGTCTGCCGAAAACTGTCAACGTAAAAGGGAAAATAATTTGTTCCCCGGAGTAATTTTTATGAGGTAGAAAATAATCTAACGTCATGTGATGTCGCCATTAATCTTTCCAGAATATTTTTGAAGCCGTTATTAACGGTAGGTAGCACACTCTATTATATTGAGAGTAAATTCCATGGCATGCTACTATGATATTGCAAGATAAGGGGGTTATCTTTATAATCTAGAGATGTTAAAAATTAATATATTGCAATTGTTTATTTTTATATGATTTTAAAAGATACTATTTTTAATACTCTCATATGAGCTCCTCATTATGAATGGTAAGTATAAATATTTTCAAAATTTAACAGATGTTCAACAAGTCAAATATATATTACATATTTTAAAATTTGATATTTTTTAAAGATTTTTCCTGATTGATTTTTATTTTTGTTTCAGCTTATCTTGCTTTCGAATTATGAATAGCTAAATTTATTAATTAATCATCAATTTTTTCCTTTAATTGATAATGTTTTAAATAATATATAACATTCCCTCTAATGTCAACAGTCTTAATGTTAATTCAGATGGTAACTGTTCAAATTATTAAATGAAAGAACCGTTGGTCTGACCGAATGATCAAAGACCAGGACCCTGAACAAATATTGACTCAATTGGCTTTCTTGAATGGATCGAATTGAATCAATTTATAGTTTGATTCGTCTGAAGGTATGGAAAAATGAACAGATCTCTGTTGGAAATGTTTTATTGGAATGACTTTCTGGGCACTTTGCCAATATAGCTATTAGATAAAAGATTAGGAATGGAAAACGTTTTTTAGGATGAAACTCAAATGATTAATTTCAGTTACAGTGAACAAGAAATCTTTCCCGGGAGATTTATTTCAATATATCATAATTATTATCACTGAAATATAATGTCTTCATCAATAATCAAGCTGTTTGTTTCAATATTATTTAAAATACAGACACATCTCGCTCTTAATGCGTCTCACACTTATGACAGTCAAATAAATGAGGGACATGTTTCGCATTTATTTCTCCTTGTTAAAGAAATTATTTTAGAAGTAACTTTGGTAATTTTTGTTTGTTGTTTTCAGTTATGCTGTAACTTATGCAAGTGAGATTGGTTAAGAATATGTTATGGTAAAAAACATATATCAATTACCATTAAAATTATTTAGAATACTTTTTGTGACTAAATGCTTAATAAGATAGGAGTATGTCTGTGAAATAAGTTTTTCATAGTAATATTATTTCACGATAAATATTACCTGTTATTCTCTTAACTAGAATGATGGACACTTTGCCATTATTAGTAATATAAAATATTCCAAAGCAGAAATATATAAATAGAAAAATTAAATATTCAAAATAATTGCTAAATAATATTGCTATTCATGTGATTGACTATAACACTTTTCACTGTCAAATACTTACTGTCAGCATTCTCATAAGCTCCATTAGATAGGACATTTTGAACAGGAAACTATAACGTCCCAAGCAACCGTGACACATTGTGTCAGAATGGGTACTAGATGGTTAGAGGGGAAAGAGATGGCAGACTGAAAAATATAATGTGGTTTTCCATTCTCATGGAAGGTTGGTACAATGTGGCGAATCAAATCCATTGAATTGTCAAATTAGCCCAACCTGATTAATATATAGCACATTAACATTACATGGCTAAAACTTAATTAACATATCGGCAACATCTTGAACCAAGATGAATCCAACATAACAGACCATCCTGTTACCATGTTGGTCCATTTTGCAAAAAAAAACACTACCAATACGATTTGTCAACCTAGTACCCACATGGGCCCATTAACTGTGGTTGCTTGAGGTGCATCCCTGCAAAGATATCACACTCTCATTGTGATAGATTGTCAAAGTCGTAATGTAGTTATAATTTGTCTGTAACATTTACTCATGCATCCAATGAGAGTATTTGAGTACCAATATTCTATGGTCCTAATATTCTATGATCCTAATCTTCTATGGTCCTAATCTTCTATATATGGACCTATAATCTTATACGGTCCTAATCTTACTTATATGATCCTAATCTTATATGGTCCTATAATCTTATATGGTCCTATAATCTTATATGGTCCTAATCTTACTTATATGGTCCTAATCTACTACGGTCCTATAATCTTCTGCGGTCGTAATCATATATGGTTCTAATCTTATATGGTCCTAATCTTATGTGGTCATGATCTTATATGGTCCTAATCTTATGTGGTCCTAATCTTATATGGTCCTAAAATCGTATAAGGTCCTAATCTTATATGGTCCTGATCTTATACGGTCCAAATCTTATAATGTCCTGATTTTATGTGGTCCTGATCTTATATGGTCCTAAAATCGTATAAGGTCCTAATTTTATATGGTCCTGATCTTATACGGTCCAAATCTTATAATGTCCTGATTTTATGTGGTCCTGATCTTATGTGGTCCTAATCTTATATGCATGGTCCTATAATCTTATATTTTGTCATAATCTTGTATGATCCAACCATTATTTTTTTTCCGGGAGATCACATTTCACAAGTTGTTTTCAACACGTTTGTACAAAACCACCGCAAATGTTTGAAACATTTTCTCAATGTACATACTTGATACATTGTCACTGTGTATCACTTCTGTAAACTTCACACTCTTTGAGATGATGTTATTTTTCAATCTTCCAATTGCAATATCTTCATTCAGAACTTTAAATGAAGTATCCTCTATGTCACTTGATGGCCATAAAGCAGATACTCCTAAGCTTTTAAATGTGAATCCCGAGAGCTGTAGCAAGCACTGTTGTAATTCGAATAAGTTATGATGACAGCAATGCGCAACAGAAAAACTAGATCAAAAGTTTGTGGAACTTCTTCCAAAATATATGAAGGTTGTTAGCGACAATTCTTGATGTTCTGAATGTTTGAAAGTTCTTGGATATCTTTGACTAATTTACTAACTTTGAGAGCTTACCCAGATTTAGTAAATAGATTGCATTTAAATGATTGCATTCACTTTATGTTTCAAATGATATGCACGAGAAAATTATCTATGATCTATCTGTGAAATAATTGTGAGTATAGAATAACCAAAAATCTTATTTTGGATTTAAATTGTACTTGAATTGCTCCAACCTTAATGACCTTCCATATAATTATTATTGGAATTAAGGCAATCTAAATTGTCCTAATTTAAAAAGAGAAAACAAATTTCGAAGCATTGAATGAATTTCAGTTAACTTTGGACAATAATATGCAACTGGCATCATTGTTATAAAAACGTTGATTAATCCATTATTGTTATTCTATTTAGCGAGCTTAGTTGTGAAAATAATGGGATCTGAAGGATCCAGAGCAACTTCGTTTGCAGAAACATATACACATATAGAAACCTCTTTTCAGAAGTAATTACAACTGATCGATGTAACCTTGATAACTCAGTGGATAATATAATTATTATATAATTTGTTTGTAAGAAACTGTCAGGGTCTTGCAACATACAGTAAATAATTAAGCGCGTACAGTACAAAGACATAGAAAGTGGAGACCATTTTTGTGATGTTTATTTCACAGTAACTAAATTAAACATCAATATTATTATTCAAATGAAGTTATTAGAAGCAATTGGTTCAGAATTTAGTATTTAATAGAAGAAACTTTTAATTCATTTATGATAAAGTTAAGTTGTGGGGATTTAATCAAACCAAAGTCGTGAGTTCAGAGAGTTAGACGTAAAAACGTAGATGTTTTGTTTAGTGTAGAATAACGTAGACCTGCAATATTTAGTTAGTATAGGAAAAGGTTACAGAAGACCTTCAATAGCTATATTAATTTATGACTATATCTATTTATATGGTTGGCTATATGACTAATTCGTTTTTACAACTTTTACGTAAGAGTTTTTGTATGTGTATGATATAAGATGAACTTTTTAATTTTGAGGTTACTGAATGTTTTAGCCAATTAAAGAAATCACAAATGTTAACCTATTACCAGTAGAAGAATGTAGTGAAATGAGAACTGAAGACAGAAGAAGTGATAGAACTAAAAAATTGGCGAACGAAAGGTCTGTCACGATGAGTGCCTACTAGCCACTGGTCGGTAGTGATCTAAGAGAACGTTTCGTAAGAAGACTTATCTGCTAAAATCGCTAGAGGAGCATGCACACTTCCGCTACTTTGAACTTTCATCACAGATATTTCTTCAGATAATTCTGGCACACTACGAAATATATGCCAAGTCGAGTCCTCAAGAGCCTTTTCTTTCATTCTGATTAATAGGAAATGAAATGATTTAGAAATTACATTTATATAATAGCATAATAACTTTGAGTCATGTTTCGCTCTTATTACCATTTGAAATAAGTCTGAAACCTTTTAGTGAGCGACCTCTGGTGGCGAGTTCAATATGGGACATACTTCAAAGAGTATGTTAGTTGAGTGTGTTGTTTTAAACCTGTGTTTGAAACCATTTCTCCAAAATTAAATACAGTGATCTCTTTTCCAACTTGTGTATACAGGCATGCCTCGCTATAGTACACCCCGATTTATTAAAGCTGTAATAATTGCAAAGCATGACTCGAAGTTAGAATATTAGTAACTCCTTAAACATTTTATTTTAGGAAGAAGACTTGTTATCTCCCTACCAGATGTTCAAAAGATTATCACATACGATTTTTAAGATATTGTAGTTACTCAAAGTAATCTCTACTCCTGTCAAAGAAATCAGAATAAACCTCTGAATCTTACAAGGAACGAACTGGACCAATGGAATGGTCTTTGTTTGCATTTTCCAATTAGCAAACTTAGTCATGCAAGAATGCATTGGAGCAAACATATTCCTGGATCTCATGAGATTCCTGGTTTCATAATGAGTTACAACCGGTGGCAAGATATAAAGAGTAATGTGCATAGTGTTGATAACGCTACTCTCCAATCTAGAAATGAGGACAACCTCTTCAAAATCCGTCCAATGGTTCGTCATTTAAGAAACACGATTAGAAAGTACCAACTACATAAAATCTCTTTTTGGATGAGCAAGTGGTCCCCTTCAAGGGAGCTGGTTGCATGAAACAATACATTCCATCTAAGCCGCAGAAGTGAGAATTCCAGATGTTTGTGCTGGCTGATGAATTTGGTAATTTGGTATGACATACGACTTTATGCTTAACACTGGAAAACTCAGCCCGTAGATAATCCCAATGTACCAGATTTGAAAGAAAGTAGTATTGTTGTGCTTCATTTATCATAACATATCTCTGCTAGGAAGAATTATTGTTTGTTTTTAACAATAATTTTACTTCGGCTTTGCTGCTTAAGCATTCAGCATCGAGGAAAATAATATATGGGCATGTGCCACCATTAGTACTCCACGACTACCAAAAACCTCCCAACGCGGATGAAGGAAAGGACGTGGTTCCTACGAGGAAAAGAAGCTAGTCAGTGATGACTGTGAAGTTACTAATAAAAGGTGGTTTGATAACAAAAGTCGTCAATATTGTGTCAACTTTTACAAAATCTGAACCAGTTGGTACAGTTTCTAGATTTGATAACAAGATGTTGAGAAGTATAGAGGTTGATTGCCCCGACATTATTTCAAAATATAACATATAAATTAGAGGAATTCAAATTCTTTATTGAGAAAAAATCATATCCAATAGAGTAGTAATTAAGTTTTTTAATCTCAAGCTCTTTGACGGGACATGACCGGTGCACATACCGATTCACACCGAATGCAGTTGAGGTCAAAAATGTATTTTTTTTTTAATTTGTGCTTCACATGCTTGACATGTCAGTAGTCAATGCTTCCCAAGCAACCATGACACATTGTGCCATCATGGGTACTAGATGGTTAGATATGGACAAGAGAGGGTAGACTGAAAAGTAGCCTAGAAGTCACATGGGGATAATGTGGTTCTCCATTCACATGGAATGTTACCTTGAAAGAAGGTTGGTTCAATGTGGCGAATCCAATCCATTCAATTTTCATATTGGCCAAACCTGATTAATTAATATATAGCGTATCAACATTATATGTCTGAAACTTGATTAACATATCGACAACATCTTGGGCCAGTATTGTTTCAACATAACAGTCCATGCTGTCATCATGTTGGCCCATTTAGCAAAAACAGAAACACAGTACCAATACGATTTGTCAACCTAGTGCTCACATGGGCCCCATTAACTTGTGTTTTTGGGAATTGGCTCCTATACAAATATCCATCCCTAAGTCATAAGTTAGGCAGCTGCAATTCTTAAAGTTATGTATTTCAACCGGCAGGTTGGAAGCAGGAAAACAGAAGGGTGCCATAAGAGAACGAAGTCCATCTTCTGGTCAAGCTTCCACTGTCCCAAGGAAGGTTTTGAAGTCTGGCATAAGAGGCCTCCCAATACCTGACTCACGGTTTGATTTGGTTGATCATTGGCAATAATTGATAATGTGAGACGAATTTGTCGGTATGAGGGATGTAAGGACCTTACTAATGTCAAGTGCAGCAAGTGACAGGTCAATCTCTGACTCAACAATAATACTAATCGTTTCAAATTATTTCACATCAAATAAACTATCATTATAGTATCAAACAATAAGTTTGCTATTCATTGATCCTATATTATTACAAAATTATATTGTCATTTTCATTTATGTTGCAGTTGATGAGAGGAAATATTTATATTTCAAAGGATTTATGTAATATTATTCTCTTTATTTATCAATTTATTCGATTTTTCAATTATCTTTTTATTATCACAGTATTATTTTGCTGATTGAATGCTTTAAAAAGTGGATAAAATTGAATATATTTTGAGCTTGAAATTGAATTTTATAACCCAAATGGAAAATTATTCATTATGTTGTTCTAAAATTCATGTGTTTTTTTAGAACATCAGTATGAAAATTGAATAATATGAACTGACTTTATTCACTTCCGGAATCTCTTCTTTAATTAATACATTTTTTATTATAATATATTAGTATACATTCTTAACATCAAAAAATAGATAGGAGACATATCTTACTTCATAATTAATAAATCATGCCGCATAGGGTTAATGACATAGAAAAATGAGACACTATCAAAGTACTGAATGGAAGTATAATTACTCTTCAATTAACAACCTTAAATAAGAAGTGACTCTTTATAGTTTAGTATACTGGTTATTATGATCACTATGACAATTGTTATTTGTGTGCGGTGTCTAGTAGTGTTTTCGCTGATTTATGCTATTATTTCTAGGACATGCCTTCTTCTTTGTAAGTTTGTGTTATTGTATGTGTTTCCTCTTTATTATTTAATACTAGATGGTCGATGCCCTGAATGATTATGACGCTGATATAGCTCACTTTAATGCTCTGTACCCTACATTAGGTCACAGTGACCAGTCAAATTATTACAGAATATCAGAATTCAATAATAAGTTTCAATCTGACAGCCGTGACTTTAACTTACTACATTTAAATGTGAGATCGTTATTTCCTAAGGTGGATTTGTTCGAATCATTTGTCTCAACTATTACTTTGAAATATGATGTTTATTGTTTTAGTGAAACTTGGCTGACAACCAGCAGCTCACAGTTAATCAAATTTGATAATTATATAACTCTTTCCATGTAATGATAAGTGACGACCGTAGAGGTGGAGGAGTAAGCTTGGTGCTTCATCAGAGATTTATGGGTGAGCAGTTAGGTGATTTGAGCTTTGATAGTGACTATATTGAATGTATATTCGTTAAAAGTTCCATGAAAACCAAAGTGTTGCTTATTGGCACTATATACCGACCACCTGACGGTGATAAGGGGTTATTTTTCGAAGAGGTGAACCAGTTATTGTGTAAACTCTCTCATATGCGAAGTGATTACATATTTATAAGCGAGGATTTTAATATTGATTTGATCAATATTGATAATGATAGTAATTCACTTCAATTTTGTAATCTGATGTATTCGGGTTCATTTATTCCTTTAATAACAAAGCCCACCAGAGTCACTGAACATACCTTTTCCCTAATCGATTATATATTTACATCGAACCCTGCTAATGTGACATCTGGAATAATTCCTTGTTGTATCTCAGATCATTATATAATATTTGTGAATTTGGCCAGTTGCTTTTGTGAGGATTTGAGTGATCGAAGGCGCACTATTAGGTATAGGATTATGAATGAGTCGTGTGCTAATAACTTATTTAATGCCATTTCTGCTATCGATCTTTCCTATATAACAGGGTGTGATGATGTTAATCTTGGTATTGGTCTCCCAGATGATGCTCTTAAGTGTAATTATGATATTCATTGTCCAGTTAGAGAACGGACAGTCTCATATAAGAGGTTACTTAAACCTTAGATTGACATGGTTTTGAGAACTAAAATTAGGAAGCGTCAGCAATATCATGTGTTGAGTAAGCTTGGAAAGATTGATTGTGCTTTTTACAACAGGTATAGGAATAGTGTGACTGCTGAAATTAGGAGTAAAAAAGCTAAGTATATTGAAAATAAATTCCATTCTGCTCGTGAAAATGTTCGAGAGGTTTGGACTATTATTAATAAATTAATTAAACCTAATGCTAATTCTAATAGTTATCTAGCTGAACTATTAATCAATGGTAGCATTGTAAGAAATCCAGAGACAATAGCAAACGAAATGAACAAGCACTTCACTTCTGTCGGTGAAAACATTTTTAATTCATTCGGTTCGGATGCAGATGGTGGTTATCTGCAATATTTGACTGGTAATTATCTAAATTCATTTTTCTTCAATCCAACAAATAGCTATGAAATCATCGAAATTATTTCTTCATTTAAGAACAAACCTTGTAATATGGATACAATGCCTGTTAAAATTGTGAAACGGTTCAGTCCTATACTATCTCCGGTACTTTCGAATTTAATTAATAGATCTATATCTTTGGGAGTGTTTCCAGATAGATTGAAGAATGCGCGTGTTGTACCCATTCATAAGGGAGGCAATTGCAGTGAACCTTCTAATTATCGACCTATTTCAATTTTGAGTGTATTCTCCAAAATATACGAAAAAGTAGCTTATCGTCCAATTTATAACTACCTTAATATGAAAGATATACTAAATTCAAATCAATTTGGATTCCAATCTAATAAGAGTACATGCACGCAATTCTGAATTTATTGATTTTTGCATACGATGCGTTGGACAGTGGTAATCTTGTGTTCTCTATGTTTTTGGACTTTAGGAAAGCCTTTGATTGCATATCTCACGAAATATTGCTTACCAAGATGAATCATTACGGAATTCGTGGTTTTGCTAATGACTGGTTCAGATCTTACCTAACAGGCCGGAATCAAATTACCGTGGTAAATGGTGGGTCTTCTGAGAGTCGTGATATTAAGTGTGGTGTACCTCAAGGTAGCAATTTGGGCCCCCTCTTGTTCTTGGTATTCATTAATTATTTCTCTAATTGTTCGGGGTATTTTAAATTTAACCTTTTTGCTGACGACTCCACAATATCTTGTGCTATACCACGGTCATCCCTTACTAGCAGCCACACTGTAATTAACTCCCATTTGTCCTCAATATCTGACTAGCTAATTGCTAATAGAATTCAATTGAATGTTGAGAAAACAAAGTGCATGGTGCTTTCATATAGAGGCAAACACCAGGTGTCCCTTATCAGGATTTCAGGAAGTCTGGTAGAGCAGGTTGACTCTTATAAATATCTGGGAGTTTACTTGGATGAAAATTTGAGTTTTCGTCAACACATCAATAGTTTATCCACTAAAATATCTAAATCCTTGGGTATTCTGTATAGAGTCAGTAGCTGCGTTCCAGCCAATATCTTGAAAATCTCTATTATCCTATAATTTATCCCTATTTTGACTATTGCATTCCTGTCTGGGGAAATTGTGCTGGGTATTTAATAAACGATCTATTTCTTATTCAAAAGAGAGCAGTCCGGTGCGTAACGAAAAGTCATTACTTAGCCCATACAGATGGAATATTTCAGGATCTGAGGATGTTGACTGTAGGAGATGTGTACACACTTAAAGTAGGGCAATACGTCTATAATACTCTGATGTATTCCAATTTTGACCCAGCATTTTTTAACTATCTTTCTGTTAATTCCAATATTCATAATTACTCGACTCGTGGTTCATCCAACATTATGCTACCACTGTTTAGATGTGAGAAAAGCAAGTCATCAATTATTTATGCTGCACCTAAAATTTGGAATTCACTCGATGAAAACATTAAATCTTCATCTTCCGTTGCTAAATTTAAGATTAGTTTGAAACGAAAATTGTTAGGTTGTTGAATAGTGTTTGTTTCTTCTCAGTTATTAGATCTCAATGAACTTTTTTGCAGTTGTATTTATATAGGCTAATTTAAGTAGGTAGGCTGGTAAAATAATCCTGTGTGGATTTAGTATGAATGCGTGTACAGAATTTTTTTTTCTTTTTTCTTTTTTGTAATTTTGATTTTGATTTTTTTTTTTTTTTTCCTCTCTTATTATAACATTTCTCATAATATTTTGTAGCGTGCTGTTTTGTTTATATAGTTCTTTTTTAATTAGGTTGCCCTGAAAGCCTAGTGCTTTCCCGGGCCTTATACATTCCTTAGCATGTAATAAAAGATATATTGCGAATGAAAAGATCAGGGTGGCCCCGACCCTGTATCTTCTGTAAAAGGGTGCTATATGTTCAATAAATAAATAAAATAAATAAATGGATGCTTGTGAATTGACTTCATCAAAGTCATATTAAAAGCACAGCAATTTGATATAAGTAGACGTTACGTTAGTTAGGTTTTATGGTTCCACGTATTTCATTTAATGAAATTTCAAATTATATTAATTTGTTCATTTCAATTTCCTTCAAATAAATACAATTGTATAAACAAGAATACTTCTATAAAATATCATTAAAGGAGTTTCCACCAGATTTTCTTCCAATATTCTTTTTATTTTCACCAAATTACTAGTGTCTCTACTCCCATCTATTATGCTAACGTTTCTATTGATACATTTCTGATATCAATAGCCATTAAATATTTCTCATAAAAGTAAGGTCCATTTCCTTTATGTCGTATATCTTTAATGTTGATTTTTTAGCTGACTTGGTGTGCATTCTTGGAGGGCAAAGTAATGTTTTCAACTTTGCCAATGTTTTGCAGTCCATTCTCTTCACGTTCGAACATTAAATCTCCAGACAAAAAGAAAGATCGACAGAACTGTTGCTTCTTCTTGCCTTCCAATGGAATTTAAAGCACTTACAGGGATTGAAAATAAAAGAATCTTCTGCTCAAATATAATCATTTAAAGTGTACGCTGGACAATGCATTTGCTCCAAATTTAAGTATTATAGTGCTGTAATAATTTCAATATGGGAAGTTTAATGTCTATGTAATATAATTTACAGAATTCAAATATAAAAAATATTAGAAATAGAACAGCAAAGATCCTTCATAAGTTTCATCTGCAGTGAGTTCATTTAGTGTCTTGAAATGTCTGTCCTCCATCTGTTAAATTCATGTCTTTTTCACTCAATTACCTTGCAATTAAAAGTTCATTCTGAGCGCTACAATCCGTCTCAAAGATTAATAACCGCCTCCCCCGGCAGTACAATTCACTGCCCGTCACCTCCACAATGGCTTTAGGAGAGTCATTTGACATGTGAAAATCTCCTCTGAGTTTAATAGGACGTTAATGGCTGAAACTCTTCATTGGAGTCACTCCTCCAAAGACTGGACACAATACTCTCCTATTTCGTCTCTAATCACTTCTTCATCGCTACATTATAGGGCACTTCAACCAGGCAGATTGTAATACAGAATTAGGCTGATGTGAACGCGGTTGATGGAATTATTACTATGTTTGAGACTATATAATTCACTCACTCAGCAACATTTGAGAAAGAAAGTATAAGCTAAATTGAAGTATTTGATTATAATTTAAAATGTGTGTTCATGGTTGAATGTTGTGGGGTCTGTTAGTGCATGAAAAAAATATTGATAAATTAAAATCATTATCTAATAAAGGACAAAAGAAACATATTTAAAAGATGGACGAGTGATTATTACCTTCGCAGAATGAGGAAAGGTCATATTTTCATCGGAAATTATTTATTTATTTATTTATTTATCATCTTGTTATTCGCTTAACTGAAAAAGTATTAAACCAAATTGCCTGAAATTTGGTGAAACGATTGGTCCGCGTCCAGTGACCTGCAGCTAGAATTTTGAGACTAACTCGGTTAAAGGTCAAGGTCATTGTCATTTATAACTCCAAAGGTATTGAACCATATTGCATGAAACTTGATGGGGCGATTGGTCAATATACAGGAACCATTTTGTTAGGTTTTGGGAGCGATCAGATCAAAGGTCAAAGATCAAGGTCAAGAGGCCATTTGTAACTCAATAACTCCAAAAGTACCAGGGACGATCTGGTAGAATTTTGAAAGCGATCCGGTCAAAGGTCAAGGTCAAGGTTATTTATAAATCGATAACTCAAAAAGTATTGTATCATATTCCATGAAACTTGGTGTGACGATTGGTTATTATCCAGTTAGCAGTTCATTAGATTTTGGGAGAGAACAAGTCAAAGCGGAGGCGAAGGTATTCGCTCTACCGAGTGCACATAGTCTAGTTAATTTTAGAACGGACAGAAATTACATCAAACAGAACCAGAATGCTTTTAAGAAATTAGGTCACAATGTATAACTAAAACTAGATTATGTGCACTCGGTAGAGCGCATACCTTCGCCTCCGCTTTGACCCGTTCTTTCCCAAAATTAAGGAAACTGCTAACTGGATAAAAACCAATCGTCCCACAAAGTTTCATGCAATATGGTACAATACTTTTTGAGTTATAAATGACCTTGACCTTTAAACGGATTGCTTCCAAAATTCTACCAGATCGTTCCTGGTCATTGACCAATTGTACCATCAATTTTCATACAATTTGGTTGATTACTTTTTGAGTTACAAATGGCCTTGACCTTGATCTTTGACCTTTGACCCGATCACTCCCAAAATCTATCAAAATGGTTTCTGCATATTAACCAATCGTTCAACCAAGTTTCATGCAATATGGTTCGATACTTTTGAGTTATTGAGTTATAAATGACCTTGACCTTGACCACTGACCGGATCGCTCCCAAAATTCTATTAGATAGCTCTTGGACATTGTCCAATCGTCCCATCAAATTTCAGACAATTTGGTTGAATACTTTTTGAGTTACAAATGGCCTTGACCTTGATCTTTGACCTTAGACCCAATCGCTCCTTAAATCTAACATAATGGTTCCTGTATATTGACCAATCGTCGCACCAAGTTTTTTGCAATATGGTTTAATACTTTTTGAGTTATGAATGACCATGACCTTGACCTTTGACCGGGTCGCTACCACAATTCTATCAGAAAGTCACTGGACATGGACCAATCGTTTCACTAAATTTCAGGCAATTTGGTTTAAAACTTTTTCAGTTATGCAAATAACAAAATGATAAATAAATAAATATATGCCGGGTATAATATAACCTTTTGCAAATTTGCGAAGGTAATAAGAGGTCAAGATGTAATTGAGACGCTAATTATCATATTATAACTGAGTTTATAATTAAATATATTATTATTGTTATTTCATTCATATAATGTCAGTTACTTTGTCACGTTTGTGACATCCGTTACTAATCCTTTAGTTGGAAGATAAATAACATATCCACTTAATTATCGTAATCCCTCCGTAACTTTTTCTCTGGTATAAAGCCAATAATGTAAATTAAGGAGAATGAAGTTAGAGGAAGTTAAATGAAGCAGTTAATTATAATATCATCTCAAACTTGTAAATGATGACTTGAACATTTCCCAAACAGAGAATTTATCATCGGTAGTTTGTTTATTATCTAAGATATCCTAATTCCATGCGTAATTTCTTCCGTATGTTTGGTTCGGAATGTCCGACGATAGACAATAGACTGCAACTGTTTTAATTTTATTATGTGTTTCTATATTTAACTAAATTGTAGATGATTATTTAACCGATGATTATTATTTCAGGACGGTGTTAAACTCAATACCATAATATATAGGTTGAATAAATTTTTCATTCAATGATTTCTTAATATGGAATATTACATCAACAATAAATTAGTGAGTTAATTATAGTCAAATCTGCTCATTTATTCTGATACATTATTGTAAAATGAAATCAAAAGTTGTGATTTTGAGGCGAAATGATTTGAATATTACATGAATTAGAAAAACCTATTTGAAATATTTCTAATAATAGTTATCAATTATATTGAAAATATTCCTTATAAAAGAAATATGTCTTTTAAATAAATAATTCGATACTGTACTAAAAGGTATATGTTAATTAAAATAAGTATGATGTATACAACTTCAATAATGTGTACAACTTTAGTAATGTGTACAATTCTAGTAATGTGTACAACTTTAGTAATGTGTACAACTCTAGTAATGTGTACAACTTTAGTAATGTGTACAACTCTAGTAATGTGACAACTCTAGTAATGTGTACAACTTTAGTAATGTGTACAACTTTAGTAATGTCTACAACTTTAGTAATGTCTACAACTTTAGTAATGTGTACAACTTTAGTAATGTGTACAACTCTAGTAATGTGTACAACTTTAGTAATGTGTACAACTCTAGTAATGTGACAACTCTAGTAATGTGTACAACTTTAGTAATGTGTACAACTTTAGTAATGTGTACAACTTTAGTAATGTGTACAACTTTAGTAATTTGTGTACAACTTTAGTAATGTGTACAACTTTAGTAATGTCTACAACTTTAGTAATGTGTACAACTTTAGTAATGTCTACAACTTTAGTAGTGTGTACAACTTTAGTAATGTGTACAACTTTAGTAATGTGTACAACTTTAGTAATGTGTACAACTTTAGTAATGTGTACAACTTTAGTAATTTGTGTACAACTTTAGTAATGTGTACAACTTTAGTAATGTCTACGACTTTAGTAATATCTACAACTTTAGTAATGTCTACAACTTTAGTAGTGTGTACAACTTTAGTAATGTGTACAACTTTAGTAATGTGTACAACTTTAGTAATGTGTACAACTTTAGTAATGTCTACAACTTTAGTAATGTGTACAACTTTAGTAATGTCTACAACTTTAGTAATGTGTACAACTTTAGTAATGTGTACAACTTTAGTAATTTGTGTACAACTTTAGTAATGTGTACAACTTTAGTAATGTCTACGACTTTAGTAATGTCTACAACTTTAGTAGTGTGTACAACTTTAGTAATGTGTACAACTTTAGTAATGTGTACAACTTTAGTAATGTGTACAACTTTAGTAATGTGTACAACTTTAGTAATGTGTACAACTTTAGTAATGTGTACAAATTTAGTAATGTGTACAACTTTAGTAATGTGTACAACTTTAGTAATATGTACAACTTTAGTAATGTGTACAACTTTAGTAATGTGTACAACTTTAGTAATGTGTACAACTTTAGTAATGTGTACAACTTTAGTAATGTGTACAACTTTAGTAATGTGTACAACTTTAGTAATGTGTACAACTCTAGTAATGTGTACAACTTTAGTAATGTGTACAACTCTAGTAATGTCTACAACTTTAGTAATATCTACAACTTTAGTAATGTCTGCAACTTTAGTAGTGTGTACAACTTTAGTAATGTCTACAACTTTAGTAATGTCTACAACTTTAGTAATGTCTACAACTTTAGTAATGTCTACAACTTTAGTAATGTCTACAACTTTAGTAATGTCTACAATTTTAGTAATGTCTACAACTTTAGTAGTGTGTACAACTTTAGTAATGTCTACAACTTTAGTAATGTGTACAACTTTAGTAATGTGTACAACTTTAGTAATGTGTACAACTTTAGTAATATGTACAACTTTAGTAATGTGTACAACTTTAGTAATGTGTACAACTTTAGTAATGTGTACAACTTTAGTAATGTGTACAACTTTAGTAATGTGTACAACTTTAGTAATGTGGACAACTCTAGTAATGTGTACAACTTTAGTAATGTGTACAACTCTAGTAATGTCTACAACTTTAGTAATATCTACAACTTTAGTAATGTCTGCAACTTTAGTAGTGTGTACAACTTTAGTAATGTCTACAACTTTAGTAATGTCTACAACTTTAGTAATGTCTACAACTTTAGTAATGTCTACAACTTTAGTAATGTCTACAATTTTAGTAATGTCTACAACTTTAGTAATGTCTACAACTTTAGTAATGTGTACAACTCTAGTAATGTCTACAACTTTAGTAATGTGTACAACTTTAGTAGTGTGTACAACTTTAGTAATGTCTACAACTCTAGTAATGTCTACAACTTTAGTAATGTCTACAACTTTAGTAATGTCTACAACTTTAGTAATGTCTACAACTTTAGTAATGTCTACAACTTTAGTAATGTCTACAACTTTAGTAATGTCTACAACTTTAGTAATGTCTACAACATTAGTAATGTCTACAACTTTAGTAGTGTGTACAACTTTAGTAATGTCTACAACTCTAGTAATGTGTACAACTTTAGTAATGTCTACAACTCTAGTAATGTGTACAACTTTAGTAATGTGTACAACTTTAGTAATGTGTACAACTTTAGTAATGTGTACAACTTTAGTAATATGTACAACTTTAGTAATGTGTACAACTTTAGTAATGTGTACAACTTTAGTAATGTGTACAACTTTAGTAATGTGTACAACTTTAGTAATGTGTACAACTCTAGTAATGTGTACAACTTTAGTAATGTGTACAACTCTAGTAATGTCTACAACTTTAGTAATATTTACAACTTTAGTAATGTCTACAACTTTAGTAGTGTGTACAACTTTAGTAATGTCTACAACTTTAGTAATGTCTACAACTTTAGTAATGTCTACAACTTTAGTAATGTCTACAACTTTAGTAATGTCTACAACTTTAGTAATGTCTACAACTTTAGTAATGTCTACAATTTTAGTAATGTCTACAACTTCAGTAATGTCTACAACTTTAGTAATGTGTACAACTCTAGTAATGTCTACAACTTTAGTAATGTGTACAACTTTAGTAATGTCTACAACTTTAGTAGTGTGTACAACTTTAGTAATGTCTACAACTTTAGTAATGTCTACAACTTTAGTAATGTCTACAACTTTAGTAATGTCTACAACTTTAGTAATGTCTACAACTTTAGTAATGTCTACAACTTTAGTAGTGTGTACAACTTTAGTAATGTGTACAACTTTAGTAATGTGTACAACTTTTGTAATGTGTACAACTTTAGTAATGTCTACAACTTTAGTAATGTCTACAACTTTAGTAATGTCTACAACTTTAGTAATGTCTACAACTTTAGTAATGTCTACAACTTTAGTAATGTCTACAATTTTAGTAATGTCTACAACTTTAGTAATGTCTACAACTTTAGTAATGTGTACAACTCTAGTAATGTCTACAACTTTAGTAATGTGTACAACTTTAGTAATGTCTACAACTTTAGTAGTGTGTACAACTTTAGTAATGTCTACAACTCTAGTAATGTCTACAACTTTAGTAATGTCTACAACTTTAGTAATGTCTACAACTTTAGTAATGTCTACAACTTTAGTAGTGTGTACAACTTTAGTAATGTCTACAACTTTAGTAATGTCTACAACTTTAGTAATGTCTACAACTTTAGTAATGTCTACAACTTTAGTAATGTCTACAATTTTAGTAATGTCTACAACTTCAGTAATGTCTACAACTTTAGTAATGTGTACAACTCTAGTAATGTCTACAACTTTAGTAATGTGTACAACTTTAGTAATGTCTACAACTTTAGTAGTGTGTACAACTTTAGTAATGTCTACAACTTTAGTAATGTCTACAACTTTAGTAATGTCTACAACTTTAGTAATGTCTACAACTTTAGTAATGTCTACAACTTTAGTAATGTCTACAACTTTAGTAGTGTGTACAACTTTAGTAATGTGTACAACTTTAGTAATGTGTACAACTTTTGTAATGTGTACAACTTTAGTAATGTCTACAACTTTAGTAATGTCTACAACTTTAGTAATGTCTACAACTTTAGTAATGTCTACAATTTTAGTAATGTCTACAACTTTAGTAATGTCTACAACTTTAGTAATGTCTACAACTTTAGTAATGTCTACAACTTTAGTAATGTCTACAACTTTAGTAATGTCTACAACTTTAGTAATGTCTACAATTTTAGTAATGTCTACAACTTTAGTAGTGTGTACAACTTTAGTAATGTCTACAACTTTAGTAATGTCTACAACTTTAGTAATGTCTACAACTTTAGTAATGTCTTCAACTTTAGTAATGTGTACAACTTTAGTAATGTCTACAACTTTAGTAGTGTGTACAACTTTAGTAATGTGTACAACTTTAGTAATGTGTACAACTTTAGTAATGTCTACAACTTTAGTAATGTCTACAACTTTAGTAATGTCTACAACTTTAGTAATGTCTACAACTTTAGTAATGTCTACAACTTTAGTAATGTCTACAACTTTAGTAATGTCTACAATTTTAGTAATGTCTACAACTTTAGTAATGTCTACAACTTTAGTAATGTCTACAACTTTAGTAATGTCTACAACTTTAGTAATGTCTACAACTTTAGTAATGTCTACAACTTTAGTAATGTCTACAATTTTAGTAATGTCTACAACTTTAGTAATGTCTACAACTTTAGTAATGTCTACAACTTTAGTAATGTCTACAACTTTAGTAATGTCTACAATTTTAGTAATGTCTACAACTTCAGTAATGTCTACAACTTTAGTAATGTGTACAACTCTAGTAATGTCTACAACTTTAGTAATGTGTACAACTTTAGTAATGTCTACAACTTTAGTAGTGTGTACAACTTTAGTAATGTCTACAACTTTAGTAATGTCTACAACTTTAGTAATGTCTACAACTTTAGTAATGTCTACAACTTTAGTAATGTCTACAACTTTAGTAATGTCTACAACTTTAGTAGTGTGTACAACTTTAGTAATGTGTACAACTTTAGTAATGTGTACAACTTTTGTAATGTGTACAACTTTAGTAATGTCTACAACTTTAGTAATGTCTACAACTTTAGTAATGTCTACAACTTTAGTAATGTCTACAATTTTAGTAATGTCTACAACTTTAGTAATGTCTACAACTTTAGTAATGTCTACAACTTTAGTAATGTCTACAACTTTAGTAATGTCTACAACTTTAGTAATGTCTACAACTTTAGTAATGTCTACAATTTTAGTAATGTCTACAACTTTAGTAGTGTGTACAACTTTAGTAATGTCTACAACTTTAGTAATGTCTACAACTTTAGTAATGTCTACAACTTTAGTAATGTCTTCAACTTTAGTAATGTGTACAACTTTAGTAATGTCTACAACTTTAGTAGTGTGTACAACTTTAGTAATGTGTACAACTTTAGTAATGTGTACAACTTTAGTAATGTCTACAACTTTAGTAATGTCTACAACTTTAGTAATGTCTACAACTTTAGTAATGTCTACAACTTTAGTAATGTCTACAACTTTAGTAATGTCTACAACTTTAGTAATGTCTACAATTTTAGTAATGTCTACAACTTTAGTAATGTCTACAACTTTAGTAATGTCTACAACTTTAGTAATGTCTACAACTTTAGTAATGTCTACAACTTTAGTAATGTCTACAACTTTAGTAATGTCTACAATTTTAGTAATGTCTACAACTTTAGTAATGTCTACAACTTTAGTAATGTCTACAACTTTAGTAATGTCTACAATTTTAGTAATGTCTACAACTTTAGTAATGTCTACAACTTTAGTAATGTCTACAACTTTAGTATTATAGTATTTTTTAAGCGTTTTTCCCTCACTAACGATTTCATGTAAGGTCAATCAATCTTCATTCGTGAGCATTTAATTGCTATCTTCAACACTCGATCTGTTGCGTAGCAATGAATAATTTAACGCATACTTAGAGGCTATTAATTGATGAGTGAATTAATCGGTCTTTGAATCACCAGTCTAATTCTCTCACTGTTCTATAATTATTCTGCATCATTTAAAGGAAGAAGCAATTTTTTTTTTATAAAAGTAAATGACATCGTTTACATTGGGATATGAGATCAGAATTTTAATCTTAAACTAGAGCAGTATTATGCAACTGCTACTTGCATAATTTATGTACGAATAAGGAGAGGTAGAGTTACATCATTTGATATATCTTATATTAATGTGGAGCGAATATCATTTTAATCTTCTAAGCAAATGGCTATTTAGATTCAAATATATCGACTGATTTTCAAAAATATTCAATATTTTTTCAACTACATTTTTCAAATTATTTATTTTTCCTAACAAGGGACATTTTGAATATCAATTGCTTTTCATAAGATATCAATTATTTTCAAGTATCTATTATTTTCAAAAATGTATACTATTTTCGAAAATATTTATTTATATTCGAAAAGGCAACTCATTCTCTAGCACTAAACATAATAAACAGCAAACAAGAATCTCTTGTACAACCACAAGTCAGCAATTTTGAAAACGTGTTTTATCAGTTAGATCTTTTGGCCGTGACTTTGGTTTTCCATCAATTATTTCGTTTTCAAAGTACAGTCATCTACAATAATATATTTTCCTTCTGAACTCCTTTCGTTAAAACACTTTTTCCCTTCAGCGAAAGAAACAATGAAATTGAAAAAAATATGAAGAAAATTTGATGATTATCAATATGCATTATTTTTGCAACAGCTCATATTCAAATTATTAAATGAATTTATTACATATCTATTTGTTGTATTACATTTGTATCATATGTTGAATAATTTCCATTTTGTTTGTCAATTTTATTTTCTCTAGTCAAAAACATATAATATACCTTCATTCAATCTAACTTACCTTTCAAAATCTCTAAAGTTGCTAAAAATTCTCCCTTAGAAGTTCTGTGCCAGTATGTCACTAATATATCTAGAGTACTTTTGTAGAAGTTAATCAAATGAAGTTCACTCTCTAGATGAACTAGACTTTACGTTAGTAGTTAGGAATTAAAATCTACCAGATGCTAGATTTTAACATTCAAATATAGAAGAAGATATAAACGAAAGCAATATCAAATACAAACACTTTATAATTAAATGCTAATACATCAAAGTAAATATAGATAAATATAGCTTGTTTACACTATCCTATGCTAATATACAATATAAACAAGTTCATGCGGTGTCCAGCATATGCAAATTCGATCAGATATTCTCGTGCATGTATGATATAAATATGTGATTTCAGATGGCTATTCTAGAAGCAATTGCTCGGTCTTTCTACTCTGCAGTCTATATAAATAGTATGCAAATTACATGTACTTCAACCAACATGGCACTAACTTTTAGTTGCTTCGGGGTCAACTTCCAGAAAGTAATTTGATCCTGAAGTAGAAAAAGGCGTATTTCATTCTGAACTCACGATTTATAGAATCTGATAAGATTGTTAAAAGATAGCGCATATTATTCATTCAAATTACTACCTTCCAAGTAGCTTTATAGAGGAAAAGAATTTTATGTGCATTGATATGAAGCATAACTTTTATGGATTTGGATGACGTGGATGAATTATTTATGATTGCCCTATCGTATCTAAAGTGCGGATGAATTTAGTTACTCGCACCAACATTGTTTACAGTGCGCTGTTTCACGCAAAGCGCCGCAGAATCTAGTTGCGAACAAACTCCTCTCGTAACTTCCTCAAACAGATGCAAATATCAATTTGTTCCATGCATTCCAGAGAGAAGGATTCCATACACAAGACTGCAGACTGGAATGCTTCCTCGAGACCGGCAATGAATTTTTATCACATCTCGCAGATGCTGGAAGAGTGGCCAAACTTTGCCTGTTTTTCATTGGCTTCCAAAATGACTACAAACAAACATGAGGAAAGGACTTGTATTTGGAAGAAATGAAGAGTTCCTTTTTCCAGAAAAAAAAACAGAAATAATACGAGAATCTTTTTCATTTGTAGGTGGATTAACACACTGTGTTTACAAGGAGAATTCGAATTAAGTTCTTCTATCACGAAGTCATCACATTGAGTGAAATGTACGCTGCATCATCACCGATACTATTACATTAAATTCATAGCTTGTTCCAGTGTCATCAACTTTTAATCAGTTTGGCCACTCAGAGGGGCTTAGAAAACATTCTTATCTTGACACTGCTGATGATTTACGTAATTAGAGGAATTTGCTAGCTAAGGGTTTTACGTGGTAGATAATTATGGACACAGAGGACATTATCCTGTAAGGCAAGTGTTCTGTTGTGTCATCTGCATTGCTTATGGTTACTAACAGTAATTCGGAGCCTGTTGACAAGTACTGTAATCCCGTAATGAAGGGTATGAGTTACAATGAGTCGGGTAACTAATAGCAGGGTTGACTTAGGGTTGATGAATGCCAATCTGTTGCTACGAGTTGACATTTTGGAAGCAGAAGCCAGGAACAGGCATCGTGGTTTGCTATACATTTCCTTGTCCATTTTGAAGTTTGCAGCACTATGTCTGGTTTGGGTATTGGGTTAGAAATCTTTTTGAACATTATTAAATAGTTGGTTATAAATGTCCAGTCGTTTGACTTAGATTCACTGGTTAATTTTAAAAGTATCCTGACTGATGATTTTGCTGACATCCTGAATCCTTGCAGCATCCGTTAGGAGGATAAATTAAAAAGTTCGAATTAGCCATTTTCAATTTCTAGAATGTTTAGGAGAGATTGGAATATTTCTTCTAATCTTCTGTTTTAAAATTTGCAAAGTTTTAGTAATTATAAAATCTTCCAAATGGTATCCAGATTACTAACACCTATGTATTAATTTTCATTTCAGCATTTTTTATGCAATTGGAATTTAAAGAATTAAATTTTGAAGTTACATAATATGAAATGATATTAAATCATCATTACTCACATATCTATTATTATAAGAACAGGCTGAGAAAACTACTGAAATGTGAAAGCACTTCCGAGTCTCGAGTTACAACATTGAATGCAGCCATCCATTGCTTGTTACTTTCAATAGGTGCAAATGAATGTTAATTGCAGAGAATTGAGAACAATATGCCTGTGATTAGCGCCTTTGAAATTAGTTACTCTATTCTAGTCCTGAATTCGGCTACCTAATTTGTGAATATGGAATGATATGTAGTTTGATGATTACTAATACAGTCCTCTGTTAATTAGCATTTATAAATTACGAAATGAAATAAATTAATATCGTTGCATAAATATGTGAAGTTGATTTGTGAAATAGTTAGTTTATTATTTTTTCCTTATTCATCTAATATATTTCAAATTAAAAAAATTGTGCAATAATACCTTAAATAGAATTTATAACATTCATAATAGTTATTATTCTAATATCCAAATTAAGATTTACCCAAATATCATATATAAATGGCCACAATCGTGTATAAAATCAATATATTTTTTATCTGATTTACACTGAAACAGTTTCTTCATTTTGTTTTGAATATTAAACTAATCAGGCCGAGTGTTAATGTTTATCAATTTAAAGTATTTTTACTGTTATGCGTTAAGTTATTCACATAATTATCTACTTCAAGTTACAAGATGTTACCTTTATTAATAACTGCGATATTCGTATTGATTATCCTATTTTGGCACAATGGTCCCTGCATCTCAGACCATTGTTTTGCGAAATATTTTATAACATATTCACTATAGAGTACAAAGTATTTATCAAAGCCTTTACTGGACTGGTTATTTACTGTCATTAAAGCTAATAATTCAAATAAAAAAGTAAATATCGACTGTCGATAGAAAATCCTTTTCTTCACAATGCAATTCCATTAGTTTGTATTTATATAAATTGTGGCCTCTTTTCTGTACGACGAGAAACTGCTTTTTATGTTTGGAAATGAGAAGCGAAATTATAAATAAGGAATTCGAACAGACGAAGAGATGGAAAATATAGCGGCTTGATTTGAGAAAGGAGTTCAGGAATTATGAATTGGTGACACGAATTAAATTGGTGACATGAATTAAATTGGTGACACGAATTAAATTGGTGACACGAATTGCATTTAATAACACACTAAAATATAATACAGTTAAATTCTGAAAAAAATATTAAATCTTGCAGGTAACTAGAAGAAAACTAGATTTTCTAATTTATAAAATAGTATAAAAAGCCCCTGGTGTTAAATTGTTTATTCAGTCTCAAAAAGAGATCACAAATATATATTAATTCAAACTAATGGAATTGACTTGAAAAGTCAGTCGATATGAACATTCTTTGAATTATTAGCTTTTTAATGGCAGTATAAAATATAATTTAACCTTTTATCTCGTTATTTCTATTGGTTTTCATGATAACTGCAGGACAATTTAAGGTGGATCGAAAAAGGGGGATTTTGTTACTTCTTTTGAAAAACTCTTTTGCACTATGATTTTTTAAGTTACTATTGTTATATACATTATATTAATAAAATGGAGAAATTGTTAAAAGTTTGAAAAAAATCAAAATTAGACGATAAAATTTTCACCAAAAAATGAAATATTTTTAGAGGTATCACAACGAAAGTCAATATTTCATAGATTTTTCTTAATATTGAAATTATTCAAAAAATTGACAAATTAGAACTATACCATACAGAATGAAAATTGAATCAAATAAACTAATTTAAATTATTATAATATTTTAATTTTGATCATATTAGGCTTCAAATAAGACTAATATTATTTCTCGCCGGAAGGTGATTAGGCACCGGTCCCTCTAGAAGGCTGTGCCTGTAAGATGACTGTACCTCTAATAGACCTCTCGAGCATGCGCTTACGACCATCTTTACTAGATATGACAACCAATCTTATCATATTATCCTGGCCATGAGATTCAACTGATAGACCAGTCGTTACGTTTACAATTGGACTTAACTAGCACTAGGTCACCGACTCTTATATCCTAGTTTGGATTTTTCCATTGTGTCCTCTTTTGAAGATTACTGACATAGTGTAACTCATCACAGAGGTATTCTACTCTTCACCAGCTTCTTTAATAATTGTTTTGGACCCTTTAGAGTTTAGATGAGTATCATAAACATATAATTGAAAATGTGAAGCTGACCTGTGACTCAGTACTTACTCTATTTCCTTACTTGGAACAAATTAATTTTCAATATTGCATTTGAAATATCGATTGATGACATTTAGTTAAAGCATTCTGCTACACGATTTAGAAGAATTCCCGTTAATAAATATCCATACAATATTTAAATGTTCATCTTTTACATTCTATTATATAGTTGCTTTAAATGAGTGAAATACCTATCCTAATAATTTCCCTCGTGTATCTTTTTATTTATTTGATGTCCGCTGTTGCTCGACGGGTAATAAACAAGAAGATTGTAATCAAGATAAGCACGAGAATATATTGATATGAAATTTAAATTCATATGTTTTTATTCAATTTTTCTATGTATTTTATCTATGAAATAAAGTGTCAGTTTGTGCAGAAAAAAATTTAAATTCACTAAAAATAACTTTACAACGGGTAAGAATTAAATATTGAAGACGGGCAATTTTTAACGGGCAAGTAAATACGCTAGTATAATCATAAAATGTTTTAATGATCACTTTTTACACTTAATTTTTAAACAGAGAGTTTAAAAAACTTTTATGAATGAGGAGGAGTCATGAAAAATAATTAATTTAAAAGAGGTATAATTATGATATTTAAAATTGTTATAATTATATTTTGAAAATAAAATCGAATTTTCTTAAATTCAACAAATTTTAAAATATATGACAGTTTGAAGTTTAAAATAAAGTTTAGCAACAGTTTTTAAAAGACAGTAAATCTTTAAATAAATTGGTTCTATCGCGAAAAATAATTCGATAGAATGACACTAATTGTAGAAAAAAGTTCTAATTATTTTAAGGTCTATGAAGACCCACAAAAATATTTAAAAGGAAAATAAAGTATTTCATATACTTCACTCTTGTTCAAGTGTGTACTACCTACAGAAGACTGAGCACATGTTGAAAAATATTACATGGGTAACTATAACAAAAAAACATACATTGCATTTCAGTTTAAATTCCTTTCAATTTAATATTTCTGCAGCAGTTACCAATTCTAGGGTTGTGTCTAGAATAACTTTAAAGTTACTTAATTATCTTGAATTATAAGCTTTAAATTTACTTGTTTTCTTATACAGTAAATTCCAAGTTATCGTACTGCTGAACAATTCCGATCATATTTAAAAGTAGTATACAATTATTTCTATTTATTTCTATATTCTAATTGATATTCCATGATACCTACAGATATGATAGACATGGTACACTAATAAAAAGAAAAAATGCATAATGAAAATCATGCAATATTCTCAATTAAGGTCGAAAATATGAAACTACCCGATAACTTGGAACTTACCCTATTGCCAATAGTGTAATATTTGCTTACTTGAAACAAACTGATATTGAATGATGAACATTTTTAAAATATCGATTGAAGACATTTATAGTTAATTAAAGCCTTTACCTACATGATTTAGGAGTATTTCCGCCATTAAATATTTAAAATGTTCATCTTGTTCATTTAGTTACGGGTGAATTAAGTGGTTGCTTTAAATGATTGGATGTTATAAATAAATAATAGATAGATTAAAGCACTTTCATGAAGGAGTAGGGGCAAAGAAAAATAATGAATTTCAATGAAGTTTAAAGTGAAGATTCACACCACATCGTATGAGATGTCAGGTGGACTGGAGAAGGAATGACGAATGCAGCAATTGGACTGCCTTTAGCTGCAATCTTCCATTTCCTATGGTATGTAAGGACCTTGAAACCATGCCATGTGCCAAAGCATCCTACAGCAAAACCTCCTAGTAGACCAGCCTCCTAGTAGAAAAACCTCCTATTAGACCAAGAATTTTTTGAAACTGTACTGGAAAAAACCTCGTACTAGACAAAAACTGTTTTAAAGATAAATCTCTAATTTGAATAATGAATTATATTTATCTATGCTGTTTTTAGGATAAAACATAAGGCAAAAACAGTTCCAGATTTAATGGTTGAGTCTGTGCTAAAAAAATTGATGCGAAAAGTTACAGAAAACTAGATACAGTGAAGACTATTATAATTTCATAAAATTATAATTTAATTGAAAAATATATTAGATCCATTTTAATTGAATGAAAAAAAATTCATACAGTTTCTAAATGTGTTTCCCTTCAAAATTGGTATGATAGTCACCATTAATTTGGCATTAAAGTTATCATAAAATGATAAACAAATAGAGCTATCGAAATATTAAAGTCACCGCTTTACTTTCAGAGAAAGCGATGTTAGTCTAGTAGGAAACTAATAAAGTGAGTTTCTTACTAGACCAAACAAACTTGGAACGTAACTCTGGTCTACTACGAGGTTTTGCTGTATCTCAAATATATACATCCTAAACATAGTATGAAACTAACCGAATGTGTTTGACGATCAAAGATCGAAATGAGAATATTTAGAGTGTGACGTCACGGAATTAATATGACAGCCACCAGTGAGTGGTGATTAAATTATTTATTAAATCTAGTAACTTTTCATCTATGAACTTTGATTCGTCAAAGTTTGGGTCCCCTTCTCTTCCATTCACCACAGACAGCTTCAGGATAGAGCCACTGGGGGCAAAGAAACTAATAAAGTTCAAAAAATATTTTTATGATTAATTTCCTTGAAGGTCTAAGAATACCCACAAAAATATTATATTTGATATAAAAATTCAGTACCAGAATGCTGACGCAAATTAACATCTTGCACTCTATTACTTGTTACAGAAGACTGAATACATCTTGATAAACATCACATGGGTAACTGCACCAAAAATATTTAACCAAATTATCTCGGAATATGCTATAAACTTATTTATTCTCTTAAAGGGTAAATTCCAAATTAACGTACTGCTATACATTTCTGATCATATTTAAAAATAGTACATAATAATTTTTAATCAACTCATTATCAAAATTTATTATTATCATGCAATTTTTCTTATATTATAAATTTTCATATATTTCTATTTATCTCTTTTATTTCTTATTTTAAAACAAAATAAATTTTAATTATAATAAGATACATCTTCTCTATTTTACTCGTTTTGAAGCTAATATGCAATGTTATAAATGATTTAGATCATTATTCAATGATTCTGCAAAATGTGTTATATTTAAGGTGTATACCTACTATTAATTGGATATTATTATTTATTCTTTATTTTCTTGCTATATATTATGATTTTTTATACTTGTGAAGACTAGAAATATTTTGTGTAGGGTAAGTTCAGAACTATCGAACTATTATAAATTTTCAAAGATATGATAAATGTACCTATATAATAATTATTATTTAACTTTCCATCTTCATTGGTACCTACATATAATAACTGAGAGTACATTATCATGAATAATAAAAACAATTATCATTACGTACTATTTTTTATGCGATCGAAAATATGGATCTGTCCACTAACATGGAAATTAACCTATAAAGTAAATGAACAAATAAGTTTCATAATAAATGAACAAATTATCTTGATGTACTTACATCAAGATAATTTTGCGAAACACTTTTGTTGCAGTTACCCATGCAATGTTTACTAACATGTGCTCAGTCTTCTGTAGTTACTAAATATAAGAACAAGAATGAAGTAAATGTGAACTGTGAGCGAATTACTAAGCTTAAATATTTTTGTGGGTCTTCATAGACCTTGAAAGAATTAAATCATAAACATTTATGAATAGCTTTGAGATAAAGTCGATAGGATATTTTTTTATTATTTTGATATCTGCGTTGAGTTTGAATTAGGTACCTCTTGTAATAAGAAAAATATTAAACCTAACACAAAATAAAAGACCTCGTAGTTGAAGAGCATAACCCTAGCGCTATCCTCTAAAACTGCAACTAGCATTAAAAAAAGATGATATAGAAGAAAAAAACAATCCTAATTAAGACAGGTTGGGACCTGAAGGACACAGCTCCTTTGATTCCTTCCATCCAGGTTAGAACCTGAAGTTCTTTCTTCGTCAATATTTTTTATTTAAATCTTTTAAGGTCTATGAAGACCAACAAAAATATTTAAATAATAACGAAGCGATGTGCATCACGCTCATGGACTTTACTCTCCTGTTCAAGTGTCTACTACCTACAGAAGATTGAGCACTTGTTAATAAACATTGCATGGGTAACTGCAACAAATATTTTACATTGTTTTTTGAGTTTAAATTCTTTTCAATTAACATTTTTGGTACAATTACCAATTCAATTATTATGTTTAAAAGGATAGTTTCGAATTATCTAACGGTTTGACAGATTTAATCATATAAGAAAAAGTGTATAATTAAAAAATCGATTTAAATAAAAACTGTAATAAACTTTTTCTTATATGATCAAGACTGTAGAACTTTTCAATAACTAGCAAAATATTCTAATTAATTACATCTTCACATCTTAACCAGTTACAAACTGTAGATCGTTATGAAATTTTAGTGGGTAATTTTCTCAGAACTTTGCTGTTTGTTGTCAGTTGGAGTCCCCACTTCATCTCATTGAGTCTTACGTCTAAATCTACGTCATAACCTACGTCTAAGCCTACGTCATAACCTGCGTAAAAACTTTGATTTAACATCTAATAGAAATAGGAGCAGAGTCTTTACATTAGGTTCTTTTACTCATAACTTACAACATATTGTTATAATTATCTTTCAACATGTTAAAATGTGTTTAAAACGTGTTTAAAATCATTCAAAAATATGTTTAAACTTGCTAAAAAAAATTCTATGCCCCTAATCTTTTTTCCTCATGGTCAGGTTTTGGTGTGCATTAGGTGACTGTGTTCCAAGTATCAGTCTATTACGTCACAATTAAATGACGTTAATTCATCGATTAAAGAACTAATATTTGATGAGTAGCTAATATTTAAATCAACATTGAACATTTTAAATAACCGTAGATTATGTTGCCAAAATGTTGGTTGTTTCTATTTCTCTTCCAATCCTTTTATATACTATTTACAATCAAATAAATAGGTTATATAATATGAATTTTGAAATACAAATTAGTACCAATGCGACAATTTGATAAATATTTCAATCAAAATCTTATATTTTAACTAACATTAGGTAGAAACTGTTAATACTGGAAATTATAACTTTTAATATTGTATTATTGACGCATTCTGAAAAGTATAATTACTATAATATTAAAAGCTGTATAACTGTACTGAGACTAATCTGCTGGATTTTATCATAGTTTACTAATCTTACTGATTAAAAAAGAAACTTTACTAATACAAATGACTGAAGTTTATATGAATGTTTACTTAACTTGAATTTTAATATTATAAAAAAAAGTAGAAAAATAAAATTCTCCTATTTGTGAAATCAACAACATCACAGTGACTCTTTTCTTTATTGATACAATTTCTACTATCTATCAATATAAATTATCTCTACATATAAACATCTTTCAAAATACTGAATATATTGAACTTTACACTCCAATTATGTAGTATCAACACTGTTATAATAAAATAAGGTACAATTAATAATTTCCTGTTCCAAATGGTTACTTTTCAAAGTAATTGTAATTCACTATTTTCAAATATATTTGTCATGCATAGAATAATTAACAACTTTTTTATACATCAAATTTAAATTTATAAATTTGATTGCTTTTAAGAAGTATTAATTGTACAAATTACCATTTACTATCTCCCCTCTTCAAGTTAGACCACTGACAACTTTATGAGAATATCGAAACTGTAGATCTCAGAGAATGTTTGAAGTTTACAAGACAAGTCTCGCAGCCAAGAGGACAATCCTGAGCCTTTCTCCAAACAAGCAGATGCAATATCTGTCACCGACTTACCAGGATTTAGAGTGTGACCTAATAGGGCCAAATTGCCTTCCTATATAGACTGCGAGGCCGATAATTGATGCTCACGTCCACTCAGTTCTCAACACAGCGCCAGTCTTGCACTTTCTCAATCATTGGAAAGGATGAGGTGCAAATGGAGATAAATTACGCTATTTATTCTTCACAACATCTTGAAGTTTTTCCAGGGGAGATATTTTGTTCTGCTTAATAATCTGAAAGACGATGTTTCAATCATTATCATTTTAAAACGATCAACGACAGGTAATTTTTTAACAGAAGAGCACCACTGAAATGTTGGACAAATAAGTATATTTTGGGGCTAAATCAATTATTTCAATCAGTATCAGAAAGGTTTAAATTGTCTGCTGTTTTTCTATAAAGTTTGTCAGTGTTTAAATTCGCATTTTTGTCGACATGTCGATTTGTGCGACCTGATGAAAATGTGAAGCTAGTTTGTGTCACTGAAAGTCCCCAGATTTAGGACTTTAGACAGGTAAAGTCTGGAGATTTGTGGGACTTCAGGAACTTAGTTTTTTCTCTCTCTCTCTCTGCACTAAAAAAAGAAACAATCGCACTATAACTTTGTCACACTTTATCATTCACTGAAAAATAACTTCGCCATTATCAATGATTATTTTAAAGAATAAAGATAAGTTGTTACTTTAATAGGTTTGATATAATATAATAAATCATTGGGTACATTTGAATATTAGAAATAATTTATTGATCAAAATAAATAAGACTTAATTTTATTATCAATATTATTTACTGACATCTTCTGATATATTTTGATTAAAAATGACTGAATAATATGTAAATCCATTTTGGTCATTTTTTTACTTCAAAAATAAGTAATTGTATACTAAATTTTGAATTAGTACAATAATTATCATTCCTGATACATTTTCGAATCTCTTTACACATTAGTAATTGAATTATTATATTTTCAAATTATATATATTCCATAAGCTAGGTAATTATGAAATGTATCTTTGGTATTTCATATACTTTCAAAAAAAGGGCAGTCAGACACGATGATGAAGTAGACTCAAATTTGGAGACCCTGTTGGGAAAATAAGGAATCACCAACTGTCGGTTTTTGATTTAAAAGAAAATTATTTTTTATTGATCTTTGACAAAGAATAATTTTTTACTTTTGAGGACGATCGCTTTTTGATCTTTAAAAATGATTATTTTTTTATTATCTTTGACAAATATTATTTTTTATTGATCTTTGACAAAGAATATTTTTTTACTTTTGAGGATGATCGCTTTTTGATGTTTAGAAATGATTATTTTTTTATTATCTTTGACAAATATTATTTTTTGATCTTTGTAATTGATCCTTTTAGGATTTTTGAAAATGATTATTATTTTTTTATCTTTAAAAAAGCATCTATAGAGTGAAAGATATAAATACCAAGAAAAAATAGACATGGGAGACAGGGTAAGTTACGAATTATCGGTCAGTTTCACATCTTCGGTCATATAAGAAAATACAACATAGCAATAATTATAATTTTAATTTAATTGGTGTCCATGATATATTCAATTAAAATTAAATAGTTATTATTATAACGCTTTTTCGTATATGACCGAAGATGTGAATCTGACCGGTAATTCGTAACGTACCCTATATACATATTATATTCTGTTACTAATATTTAGAATTAATCAAATGATTTCAGGTCAGTTCAATTTAGTGCTGAAATCCGATTACAGTTCACATTTCTGAAGGGCAGAGGATTTGAATTACTGTTAATGAAATTTAATATTTATTTGTATTGGAACTTTTTTATCTCTTTTGATGTGTGAAATTTTTCGACTATTTTCCACTGTGTGTAAAAAATGCATATGAAACTTTAGTTATTTGAATTTTGCTGTTTATATATTAAATTTATACAGCCCAATATCATTCTTTATATCTCTACTCCAGGTACATTAGTTTACAGAATATTTTAATTATCGAACTAATGATAAATAAATTAGTACGAAAAACTTGAATTAAATTTTCATTCAATTAAATGATTATCTCAATTAAATAATTATATTGACTATATAGTAGCACAAATATGAAATAGCATAATAATGATGTTCAAATTTGAGACGAATGTCAATACTGTTTTATTGTTTTACATACACTTGTGCCAGATATTATTCATACCCATTAATAGTTCAAGATTTTAAATTGACCAAATAATATATCATGTTACGTAATGCACCACAATTGGATTGAAAGTTAAACTGAATAAACTTATATATATATATATATATTTTCCAGATGTCATTATATCATTATCAATTTAAATTTACATGCTTTCTACTAAGTGTGTGGTAGAAATACTTTTCAGTCCCCAAGGTAGTCACTAGCTGTCAATATATATTGTGTTCTACATCTTGTAACGGAGTAAATGAAGCATTAGCGTCTACTAAATCTCAGCGTGACTAAAAAACTGGAGGTTAGTGAGTAAACAACATGTTAAACCACCAGTAAACCACCAGTAAACAACCAGTTAAACCACCAGTAAACCACCAGTAAACCACCAGTTAAACCACCAGTAAAACCACCTGTAAAAAAACAGTCAAACCACCAGTTAAACCACCCGTTAAAACACCAGTAAACCACCAGTTAAACCACCCGTTAAAACACCAGTAAAACCACCAGTTAAACCACCAGTAAACAACCAGTAAACCACCAGTTAAACTACCAGTAAACCACCAGTTAAAACACCAGTTAAATCACCAGTAAACCACCAGTTAAAATACCAGTTAAACCACCAATCAAACCACCAGTAAACCACCGGTTAAACCACCAGTAAACCACCAGTAAACCACCAGTAAATCACCAGTTGAACCACCAGTAAATCATCGGTTAAACCACCAGTAAACCACCAGTTAAACCACCAGTAAACCACCAGTTAAACCGCCAGTAAACCACCAGTTAAACCACCAGTTAAACCACCAGTAAACCACCAGTTTAACCACCAGTTGAACCACCAGTTAAGCCACCAGTAAAAAAACCAGTTAAACCACCAGTTAAACCACCAGTTAAACCACCAGTTTAACCACCAGTTGAACCACCAGTTAAACCACCAGTAAAAAACCCAGTTAAACCACCAGTTAAACCACCAGTAAACCACCAGTTAAACAACCAGTAAACCACCAGTAAAACCACCAGTTAAACCACCAGTAAACCACCAGTTAAACCACCAGTAAAACCATCAGTTAAAACACTAGTTAAACCACAAATAAACCACCAGTTAAACCACCAGTAAACAACCAGTTAATCCACCAGTTAAACCACCAGTTAAACCATCAGTAAAAACACCACTTAATCCACCAGTAAACAACCAGTTAAACCACCAGTAAACAACCAGTTAAACCACCAGTAAACCACGAGTTAATCCACCAGTAAAACCACCATTTGAAACACCAGTTAAACCACCAGTAAACCACCAGTTAAACCACCGGTAAACAACCTGTTAAACCACCAGTAAACAACCAGTTAAACCACCAGTAAAACCACTAGTTAAACTACCAGTTAAACCACCAGTAAAACCATCAGTTAAAACACCAGTTAAACCACCAGTAAAACCACTAGTTGAAACACCAGTTAAACCACCAGTAAACCACCAGTAAACCACCAGTTAAACCACCAGTAAAACCACCAATTGAAACACCAGTTAAACCACCTGTAAACCTCCAGTAAACCACTAGTTAAACCACCAGTTAAACCACCAGTTAAATCACCAGTTAAACCACCAGTAAAACCACCAGTAAACCAACAGTAAAACCACTAGTTAAACCACCGGTTAAACCACCAGTTAAAACACCAGTTAAACCACCAGTAAACCACCAGTTAAACCACCAGTAAACCACCATTTAAACC